>RJWM01015561.1:0-47542 GCA_004363535.1 Dasyprocta punctata | reverse complement strand
AGACATCTGTTGCTTTTCTTTTTTTATCTAAACTTTCGACCCTGGCCAGAAAAAGGTATATAACACTTTGTTTGAGCTTACAATAAACGAAGCAGATTCACACAGTCTCTGAGCTGTTTGTGTGTCTGTTCTCCACGCGCCGACGCTCAGCCCACCTTCGGGGACTCTGTGGACCTAGCCCGGCTGGACCGCGGCACTACATCAGTCTCAAACTTTTGGAAGTGGGGGCCAAGGAAGAGTCTCTCCACAAGTCTCATTAGTATAGTGTATTTGCTGTGCTATGCCTGCAAGGGCCCCTGTACCCAAAAGGACCTCCGCTGTTTTGTTGGCTCTATCTTCCTATTTCTATGAGCATGATCTGCTGCCAATTCCTGTACCTTCATACTGAAATCAAGATACTGACTAGGGCATAAGCAAGCACCAGTAAAGTGTCTAACATCACGTAGGGCCAGATGATGGTTTCCCACAATTGAATCTATGGGGAATGGTCCTTGAGCACCATTATTTTGACACTCTATTTTAACTCTTTAAGCAGTTTAAAACTGAACACCTCATGTTCAGGGATGAGCTGATTTTGATTATTAGGGTTATTTCTAACCACCACTGGGAAAAAACAAAGTCCAAGACCATCTCCTTCCATTACCACCCTCTTAGCCTGTTGGTATTTAAACATAGAAGGTTCAGAATGTTTCATCTTTAAATAGTCTGGAGTCACAGGCTGAAGAGTTTCTTTAAAAGTCTCACCCAGCTCTGGGTCCTCCCAGGAGCCAGTGGCACAGTGGGCAGCTTTTCCTTTCTTTATATTTTTCTCCTTTGTCCTGTTCTAAAACAGAAACTTTGGGGGTACTAGTGCTTAATGGACCTAAAACAGATTATACCAGGGTCCAAGGGGAGGAGGTCTCAGGAGAGACAGTTTCTCCTCTGCTGTGAGCTCTCTGTAATTTTTCTCCTTCCTCAACCCAATTTTCAATCTCCAAAGTTCCTGCCTGCAGGAATTAAGGATTGTACTTAATTATTTCCTCAAGAATTTTGCGCCTTTAATCCCAGCACTCGGGAGGCTGAGGTAGGCGGAGCGTTGTGGGTTCGAGGCCGGCTTGGGCTACAATGCGAGCGCAAGGCCAGCCTGAGCTACATAGTGTGACCCTGCCTCAAAAAACCAGGGCCAGGAGTTTGGCTCAGTGCCTTAAGCGCCTGCCCTGGCAGGCGCGAGGTTGTGAGTTCAATCCCCGGTGCCGCAAAAAAAAAAAAAAGAATCTTGGTGATACTGCTAACTGGTACTGGGTACTTTGCTTTGTTTAGAAGACATTTTAAAGAAACAGATGTTAAGGAAAGAGATTTTAAAGAAAGTGATTGCCCCTTGTTTTAATTTCAGCAAAAGCACTTAGCTCCATGCTGAACAACTCTGGAATCATCACACAAGACTCAAATGCCATCGAAACACTCCTGGTAAATCCACCAGGCAGGCAGGAATGCTCTGATTGAGGCCGCCTTGTACACCAGTTATTAGTGACCCCTGCAGTGAGCCCCACTCTCCTGCCAGGTGTTGCAGCGCATGCTGAGAGAAAAATGAGACAGAATGCGAAGTAGCAGGGATCTGGGCTGTCCAGTTGTTCTCAGGGAACAAAAGGCCATGAGGCAGCCAGAACCTCGGTATTCACAGATCACTCTCACACTGGGGAAATGGCAGCTGGACACAGTAGGCAAGTGGGGAGGTGGGCAAGGCTTCTGACAGAGGGAACAAAGCATTCTTGTGAAAGTAACAGAACTGGCAGATTTAGGTTACAGTTAGCAAGTAACCCACTTTGTAGACAATTCTGGGAAGGAATTTTCCTCTGCAGTCATGCAAGCCCTCAGGGGAGATGTTACCTCACATCTCAGCTCCATGGGGCTATAGCTTTTCTAGCTGAGCTGAACCGTGGTCATTGGCAAAAAGCAGTTCTAGCCCAAAGTTACCCTCTCGCTACCGAGAAGATACATACGCAGCCTCAGCCAGACTCAGGAATTACACTGAAAGCCAACTTAGGGCAGTCACCTCTATATGGCCTGTTTTGCTCACTAGTAAGCACAGTCACTTATGTGGCATCCTCCACATCACACCTCTTCTTTTAAATTTTTCCTTAACCTTTTTATTTATGGCTTTAACATATGCATCTCTCTAAAGCAGTATGCTACTTGTGAGTTTTGTTTCTTTGATTTTGTGTTTCAGAATAGACATCTATACTCTGTGACTTGCTTTTGTCCTCCTTGTATCTTGTGTAGACTTAGTTGTGAGCCAGGTGGATGTGCACAGCTAGGAGTAGCTTCTAGTCCAGGCTAGTTAAGTCAGTCATTCATGGTGGGGGTGGATTCGAACACCAGAGTTCTGGGCAAATTCCCCCGTGTGGCTCCCATACACATCCAAGATCTAGAACCTCTGTCTTACTCACCCAGTGGTGACCTGAGTGGGCCCAGCTCTCTGGCTTTTCTGGTGCTCAGACATGCTGCTCTTGCTCCTGCCTCAAGCTGTGCATCACCTTTAGGGACCTGTCCTTCATTGTCTGCCCTCCACAGGTGCCTCTTGACTGTGACTTCCTAGTCTCCTTGTGTTAGATCGCCTGGGTCATATGAAAGCGTATTCACTGTTGCTCTGTAAGTAGCCCTCGGTTGAACTTGTCTGCTGTTTTTCTCATAGGTCTGCTGGGGTTAGGGATTAGGGGGCGGAAGATCAGAGTTGACGTACTGTATTGTATCGGCGTGCACACTAGCAAGATGACTTGGCACTGACGTTACCTTCTGTCTTGTGGCTGACACGGTGGTCTCTGCTGTGAAATTACATTTTCTCTTTCCCATATTTAGCTCTTTGCAATCAAGTGCATAAGAACAGCTCACACTCAGGTGATTGGGCAGTAGGCAGCACCTCTCCGAGTGCTGAGTGTCTACATAAATGTTTTATAACTCTGCATGGCAGGTGTCACTTTCCTTTCATTTATTAAAGTTTTGATTACATCAGTATGGACTCAGTGTCATTTTTTTTTCTTGTTCCTGGGGTTTGAATCCAGGACCTTTGCATTGAGTTATATCCCCTTTTTTGTCAATTTTTTTAAAGTTTTGAGGCAAGAATCCACTAAGTTGCCCAGGCTGGGCTTGGACTTGTGATCCCCCTGTCTCAGCCTCCTAGAGTGCTGGGTTTACAGGTGTGTGTCATCACACCTGATTAGGATACTTACATTATAAATACCAAATTCTTATTTCATTGATCAAATTGTTTCAGTTTTGGCCCCTGTGAGCTCTTTCAAGTTGGTTTTTGTGTCTCTCTGACATGCTCCTATCCTTTTGTGATACTGCACCAGGCCCAAGGCTAATCTTGGGCATTCCTTGTTCAGGGTTAGACTCTCCCCTTTGGGAGTCCGGCTGCATTTTGTTGGAGGGTGGCACAGGACACCATAGTCTGGGTGCTGGGTGCACTAGCTGCTAGGGTTTTGTTGCTTCTTGGTCTTCTCAGCTGATGGAGATTGAATACGCAGGTATATCTGTGAGCCCAAGGTATAACAATGCCCATCCATCTTGTAGCACATACATTTCCAGCTCTAGCTTCCTATCATGTGGGGTTCCTTTCGTAAGCCCTTTCCTTTCCTTTCTGTTGTAGAAGCCTGTTTTTGTCATAATTCTCCCCAAATGCATTTTGATGTATCATGGAAGAGAAGCCTTAGTGGTGCTGATTAACTCATGAGAAAGAATGTTTTGGAAAAGATGAATGTTAGAATTGGGGCCAAAGGCCCAGAAGAAGATTTAGTAGATTCCTTTGTCAAGCAGTAAAATTGGTTCTCTAATTATGTGCTAGAATGGGACATCTTTCAGCCAGATACTGTGGCCCTCTCTTGTCCCATAGCTGTGACCTTTGAAGTATGACCAGGTTGGGGATGAAGCCCTAAGTATACAAGAGAAACTGGTAGTGGGAAGGTAGGAAGAAAGGATGGAAAAGTTCATCAGCTGATATCTCCAGCTGTCTCCTCACTGTTGGAAAGGTTTCAGTCTCCACTGGCCTAACACAGTGTGTGCTGCTCTTCCCTGTGCTTTTCACACAATTTTCGTTACTAAACCGAAGGATATTTGATGACCATGCACGTAAAACTTCACTGCAAATTGAGGTCTACATTGTCAGCCCCACAGGGATTTTAATTTATGGTGCTGCATATACTATCTCCTATATAAAGAAAGAGAGTAGCGTTCGAGAAATTAGTTTCTTCACTACCTACTGATAATTTAGAGGGTGACTTTGAAAATCAAGTTTAATCCTTCCATTAGAGTGCATGACAGATGATAATGATGATGATGATCACTTCAATTATGGAGATGCTGCCCGCTGCAGAGTACTGCCAAGCATTTACTAGGGCTAGCGCCCTTCATAAAGGCATCTTGAAACACATGAATAAGCCGTCATCATGCAGTGAATTGAAACGAGCACAGCCATGACCGGAGAGAGATGCCTACGTGCAGGAAGAAACTTCTATGAATAAAGTGTGCTGAATAATAATTTCAGTAACTTTACCTTCCCAAGGAACCAGTTTTGAAAAAACTGGAAGAATGTAATCTTTTAGCAAAAGTGACAATATATCTTTGACAATGCAAGCATTCTTTTCTCAGGTGTTTCTTCAACTGGAGATCTTGATATGGCAAACTAATAGTTGTTAACCCAAAGTTAACATTGTTTTGAAGATTATCAAAAGTGTGCAATCTGAAGTCTGCAGTGAAAATACTTTTCACAAGATGGACATATATAACCAGCACCCGGACAGAGAATCAAACCCTGCCCCACATCCTAGAAATAATTAGCCCCTGATTTCTAACACCATAGGTCAGTGGCAGCGAACCCACTAGTTTTCAATGGCACAAACAGCCTGCTGTGGCACGCATGCCATAGGTTCGCCACCACTGCCATAGGTGGATTTTGCCTTTTGTTTGAACCGAAGAACTTTCTCAACCACAGTTCAGTGATTCTGATACCAGGTGGTAATGCTACCTTGTCACAATTTTTTATTCTTAGTATCATTTTATAAGCTTTCATTTTTATTTCTTCCTTTTCAACTTAAAAATTGTCTTTGGCAGTGCTTGGTAAAGGTTCCAAAGATACTTTATGGCCAGGAGAAGGAAGCGAGGTGCACAGCAGCCACGTGAGAAGCACAGGGATTCCGGGCGGGGTGGCGTCGCGGGGCTGAAACAGACAGCTGTGATGTCGGGGCTAGAGGAGGTGCGACGAAAAAGCGTGAAAACATGTTTTCCCGTTCATTTCTGTTTTCTTCAGGACAAACCGTCTGCTCCTGCTGTGTGAAAACTGGGGAAACTTCGGCACCTCAAAGGACTCCACCGAGCAGGCCAGCGATGCGGTTAGAGGCCCTTCTGGCTTTTCTCTAAACGCCGCCACACACCAGGCTGTGCCTTTAGCTAAAGTATGTAGCTGAGGCGTCCGCCTGGCAAGCACAAGGTCCTGAGCTCAATTCTCAGTACCAAAAAACAACTACAACAAAAATTTTAAAAATAAAGTGAAATAAAATACGTAGTTGGTTATGAATCTTGTGTTTCTTTTTCACTTATCAGTTACATCTCCACTTAGAGATGTGAATTTGAGGTCACATTTGAATCAAAGTAAGATGGAGAGGAGACAAAAATCAAGATCATAAAAAAATCTTTTAGTTCAGTGGTCTGAGTTAAATGAGTGTCCAATGTGTTTCTCAGTAAGTTAATACTGAGAAGGTCTTAGCAGGAGGGTGTGGGAGGTCCTCAGGTCCTGACCATGATAACGGTCAGTAAGTGTGGGGACAGTGGCTATCCAATGTCATTTTTGAATTGTCCCTTTCAGCTGCTTAGATAATGAACATTGTTAAGTATAAAGAAAATATTTCTTTGTTGCATACGGTCAGAAATATTTACGTGTGCCAAAGGAGCTTGACATTTTTATGTAAGCAGTTTTTATGGAATGAAGAGTGTTGTTTTGTTTTAGTTCTATAATCAACTACTTGCTTTTTTATACTGGAGAACTAACAAGACTTAGTAATGAATTTTGAGACAGCCCCATTTATAAAAGACAATGGGTGGTTGGGAGTTCATGTCTCCAATGATTTCATACTAAGTCATATTTCCAGGTAGATTTGTCATGAGTGTCCATGTGGCAGGAGAAAGTGTGAAGAAGGGGCAGCTGTGCTACAGATAGACTGAAAGACGTTGGGAGTGCGCTCCCTCTGCTGCAGTCAGCAAGTAGGGAAATAACTTACTTTATTCCCCCCAGGCAGGTTGGAGAGTGAGGTACAAAAAGATTAGGAAAAGGGAGACTGTTTACATACTCTCAAAACAGACCTGGAAATATCTGCTTGGCCTGTAGCAATCGTACAAGTAAAAAGAATTCATCAAAAAATAAGAGGGCTGGGCAATCGAGTAGAACCCTGACTGCTTGCGACACCTACCTTGTACTGCCTGGATCTTTGATTCTTGTGACAGAATCTTGTTTTTCTTTACCTTATCCATGTTGGTCCCTGGTGTCCTGAATTTTTGGTTCCTCAGTCCCTGTGTTCTGAATCATGGCTGCTGCTCTGAAGTGGAGCTAGAAAAGCCCAGAGCCTTTTTTCAACTTCAACTTATTCACTGAACTATAGAGGGAAACTGGAATGTTTAAGGAGTTGAAATAGACAAAGTAGCAATATTTGCCTATATGAATCTGCCACTCTTTGAGTCACACATGTGTCAAGATTCAGTTCTAGTCTTGCACACATCTGTAAGTCAAGCACTCTGGGAGGCTGAGGCAGGAGGATCACAACTTTGGCAACTTCGCAAGATGCTGTTTCAAAATAAAAATAATAATAAAAAAATAATAAAATAATAAAAGGGCTGGGGATGTTACTCTATGTGAGGGTACTCGGGTTTGCATTACCTAATAATGCAAAAAATTAAAATAAGACAAACAAACTTCAATTTTGGCTGCTTAGAAGAAAACCACACAGAGCAAAGGATAGCAGGTAATCCTTTCTGACCTTCGAACTTTGTACTAGGAACCTTTTCTGTACAGATAGCGTATAATCAAGAGTGAGTTTGACTCTCTCGTATTCACAGTTGTAGTGAAAGCTTGAGTATGGTGATAATGAAAGCTTGTGGACTCTCTGGAGAGAGGTAGCAGGTTTAGAAATAATTTGGTTAATGGGAAAGCTGTAAAGAAAACAAGTGTGTGTGTAATATATCCTTGCTTCAGAAGTGCAGGAAGCCTGGAAAACTGCTTTGAGGGTGAGATTGTTTTCTTAGAATCAATTCCAGAAGATTAAGTTGTTTGGTTAGGAAGCACAAAGACTTGTTTAGAGAATCCTTTTTTATAAATACAATCTTAATTAGATTACAGAAAAAAGCTATTAACTAGTCTCTCTAGTTCGCACATTTTCCCTAAAATCAGATCATTCCCTCATTCCCTTGATTAAAGCTGCTCAAGAGCTTTTCTCGCAGCTGGAATAAAGTCTAAACTCCCTGGAAGATCCTTTGTCTCTCTCGTGTCCCTCAATTCTTGACCAGAATGTTACTTTCTTAATGAGCTGTGCCTTCGCACATGTAAGTGGCATCCCCTGCCTCAGTCTCCTTCTTAGATTTTACTGTCTCCCAGCATGCTCTTTTGTTCATGTTTGTCTCTGTCTTCTCTTTCGAATGTGAGCTTTATTGTCAGGAGGACTGGAGCCTTTATCGTTTTACTTCCAGCAGGAGACATTTAATACATGAGAGGTGGTCACTTCTCAAAGAGGCCTTTCCAGTCTGAAGTGGTGTTGCCCATTCCCATTCCTTCCCACAGTCATCGTCTGGGATGCTCTAACCTTGGTCTCTGTCTGGAATATCTTCATTTACCTAAAACAAAAACTTCATGAAAGGGAGCCACACCTTGCTATTTGTTCTCTTCCTTGTGCCTTTACACGAGGAGAGTGCCTAAGCACTGACTTTTTCTTGCTTTGTTTATACATGAAATTTTTGGTAAGTTTTTTTAAATAAAATTTTGCTAAATTACTCATCAGAAAAGCATCCTCTGACTTCACATTAGCAGAGCATGATATTTTGTATCACTGTCTCCATAACCTAATATGTAAACTTGATAGGCAGTGTCTTAGTTACTTTCTTGTTGCTGGGACACAATGCCTGACACCCGCAAGTGAAAGTAGAAAAGGTTTATTTTAGATCACAGTTTGTAGAGGTTTCAGTTCATAGTGAGCTGGCCCCAAGTTAAGGTGGCATCGCAGAAGGACATAACAGAGGAGAAACAGTCCATTGCATGCAGGCAGGAGGCAGCATGGCTTCTTTCTTTCTCTTTTTATTACATCCAGGCTACATGCCTATTGGTTGGTGCCACCCATCCGCAGGGTGTGGTTTCCCACTTCACTAAATCCACCCTCCACACCCAAAACTATGTTAAACCAATCAGTGCACTAATCCAGCTGCAGTCACTCATGACTCCCAAATGCCCCACCTGTGAGTACATGAGACTTTGGGGGGACTTCTAGATATAAACTGTAACAGTTAGCTTTATTTTATAATAATTAATAACAAATTATTCTTCCATGTGTTAGTTAATTGTATTTTTTAGTTGCTATTACCTTATGTCCATTTTTAAAATTTTGAATATTTTTATTATAACTTTAGATGTATTTTCATTTGTCATAAGTTACAAGTGCTTTCTTTTGTTATCATTTGCATTGAAACATTATGTTGTAAAAAAATAACTATGTTTAAATTCATGCATGCTTTTGCTTTTTTATCTCATTTTTATATTTTAGAAATTAATTTTCCATTTTTAGGTCAGAAAAGTCTATTAATTCAAAACTGTTCTTTTTAATCTTATTGCAGTATATTTTCTTATCAGGTAAAAATAACTCTCTACTTGCCTATTTTTCTATAGGTACTGATTTCCAATTTATAGCACTGTCTTTATAATAGATTATTACATTTAAAAAACATTTTACCAGGGAAATATACCTTTGTCATTGTTGCTTATCGAAAATTCTGTGTGACTTTGTGGAGATTTATCAAGGAACTCCTGTAAGTTATCAACCTAGCAATTCTGTGATGTGAAATTGCCAGCTAGAACCTTGTGGGATCATTCTGCCTTTTCAGATTACAACTAACAGGACTGCAAGACAGTAATGGAAATATTACCCCTGGCTTGAGTTGTACAGTTTTCTGTATTACAAAAATGGTATATTTCTCCCTGTGGGAGCTAGTGATTCAGTCAAGAGTTATACTCATTGCTGCTTTCTCGAAATAAATACGATCAGTTCTTCAAATAGTATTTTGATATCATCCATCTTAACATGTCAACAAATACTTCTTCTCTCCTTCTTGAATATAATTCCCTTCCTCCCTACAAATATTTTTGGACTACAAACTATGGACCAGTGACTGACTCTATGTTGTTCTGGGGGGCATGTAGTAAATCAGATGAATGGAAAAAGGGGGGACCCTCATTGAGCTGCTATTATAGTAAGGAGATGATGCATAGCACAAAATGTGTCATATATTGTGTGGAAAGGATAAGGCATGGGGGATGAAGTGAGGACAGAAAAAAGTATCTGAAATATATGAGCCATTATAACACATGATCAGCAAATGCCTTTCTGAACAGGTGGCACTTGGATTTATGAAATGATGTTGAAGTATTCCTGTGAGTAGATGAGCTTGACTGTAAGAAAATCCTAAATTCTTCCCACAATTTCTTAGTCGGTACTTGAGTCATTTTCAGAATTATATTTGTTATTTTCCATTCCATTTTAATTTAGTTTCTCCAAATAAAGCAATCCACAGAAGGCTGTAGGCAAAGAAAAACTTTGAGTAGAAAATATTTCCCATTGTGTCTTTTTCTGGAGAGTTTTTTTGACTTTTTGTTCCCCACTTCACCTTCCACCGCCCCAGTACTGGGGTTAAGCCCTTAACCTTAGCCCTGAGTTATGTCCATGACCCTTTTTTATTTTTAATTTTTGAGGCAAGATCTTGCTAAGTCACTCACTTGCCCAGGCTGGGCTCAAACTTGCCATCCTCCTGCCTCAATGCCAGAGTACTGGGATCACAGGTGTGTACCACCATAGAGAGAGTGGTGAGATAGTCTAAATAAATAGGTTACTTTTCTAGGATAAAAACAGCATATCTGGTCATTTTTAAGATAAAACAATTTACTACCAACTGTTCTTAAGTAGGTCTTTTAGACTGAGGATTTTGGAGTTATGTGGATCTGGGGTCTGTACTCTACCAGCTGACTTTTAAGTAAGTTCCTTGGGTTCTGGAGCCCAGTTTCCTCCACTTTGCAAAATAAATTCCTGCCTCACAGGATAAATTAATTGTTCTGCCCAAAACACAGAAATTGGTAAAGATGTGTTTTTATTTTAATATAATACATGTAGCTATTAATGAATAAAATATAAAAAAGTACTCTTCCATGAAAAAATGTCATAACAAAATAGAGAATAACAATAGTTAATATAGTTACCAGCACTTATTATTATCAGATTTTTAAGTAAAAAATCTTTAATAAAGACAACAGTAATAGTGAATATTGATTTTGACAGTACTTTTCTGTAACTCAAAACAAAAATAAGGCATTTCTAGAAATCAGGTGATTTTAATAATTATTAACCTTTGATCAATGCCTTAAGAAATAGGTATCTGATTGTCTAATACGTAAGTTGTTCTTTCCTTACTGTAGTTTTCAGTTCACTTGCAAGTTAGTTCTGGATAAACACTTGTTTTATGAGGCCGATAATCTAGGTATACTGTATTACTTGTTTGTTTGGGAGCAGCTGTTTCAGTCTGAGTCCCTTTATGTTGCTCATTAAAAGCAGTAATAGAAATTAAACTGGGGTTGGGCTAAAGTGCGACACCCTGAGCAACTTCATAACATGTTCCATTGACTCTGTTCCGTGCATTTTGAATGTTCCAAGGACTGGTGTTGCTCTCTATGTATCCTGGACCCACACTTTTGGGATAAAAGCTGTATGTATCACAAAAGAATTTTGGGCTAGCCCTGCTCTGATGTGAGGATTCATAAGTAAAGGCATTTGTGGCAAAATTCATGTAAACACTTTGAAGACTATGATATTTATGTCTTTCTTCTTCTACTAGAAGTGCAATAAATAAATCATCATAAGGGAAATTGTGGACATTGTGAGACCTGATGTGGATAACAGATTGGCCCAGTTTTCAGGCTTTTTGATATATGAATTATAGACATAAAACACAGGAAGAAACAAAATACAAGTCAGTTATACTACTAGTTTCTCTTAGCTCATTGAAAAGAAAGATTTGTGCTAACATCATTTGGAGAATTTTTTATCTTGTACACTGATTAGTTACTTTAAAAGTAACAATACTCAATGTACTAACTATTCTTATACTCCTATTATTTTATTATGAAATTTTGATTTTTTTCCATTAAAAAAATGAGTAAACAGACATAGAAAAAGATTTCCCAGTCCTTATCTTGTCCTGTGAGACTGTATTATTTCCATATCTATTTAAATTTGGCATTTGTATATGTTTTGATGCTCCTGATTGCTATATGGTTCTGTGTGAAAAGTGACCTTTAGATTATATTTATGAGCCTTTTCCAGATACTTGGTACCAAGTTATTGGCAGCTTCTCCATTCTCATCACTTGAATCAGTGGTTACTAAGATGGGGTCATGTTGGAGACCGCTATAAAGTGGTTCTAAACAGGACTTAAAATTAACCATTTGGCTTTCTGTGTTTACTCGTGAGTCTGTCCATGGCCTAGGCCCCTTGTCTGGAGATGGGCAGTGGATTCATAGTAAGTGAACCTCTATGAGTCATTCATTCTGGCTGAGACCTGTAGTGGCCTGTGATGCTGTCCTCAAAGGACAAGATACAGTCACAGCTGAGGATGCCTGACTCCAACCCCCATTAACTAGAGACTGTAGCTGCAGGCGTCTCACTCCTGCAGTGAAGGTCAACCTGGAGATAAGATAGATCTCCTAAGTTAACATAATTTATTACTTGGAGAAGTCCTTGAAGGGACTCCCAAGGTCCTGCTCAGTTTCCCATGGTTTCTACTCTAAGCCCATCACTTGTTTGAAAGCCAAATAATACATGAATTTCTCATGTAAGAGAAACCATGCAATATTTAAGGTCATATGTGTTACTTACTTCATTTAACATTATATTCTCAAGTTTCATCCATTTGTCTATGAATGCCTCAAGTTTATATTTCTTTATGGCAAAGTGGTACTCTATTGTGTATAAATGGGCTGCCCAGAGAAGTTCTTTGTTTCAGCCCCCAGAGAATGTTGAATTCTGCTAGAGGGTTTTGATCCTGCTGGAACCCTAAAGTCATACCATGTATAAAGCCTTACCCTCCATTTGTTTGGGACATTGCAGGCCTGATCAGCCCTTGATAGGGCTAGTACCCTGATAGAAGTTGAGCACAGTGTTCTCATGTGAGTTTTTATGACAGGAGGATCCCCAGGGCTGTGACTTCCCAATTCAGGACAAAAACTGGAACCAATACCACCTGGAGGGTTGTGTCTCCTTTGTGGATAATTCTTGGCTATTCTTGGGTGCCAGTATTCTAAGACTGAATGGTTTCAATGTGTATATTTACCATCAAGTTGTGGATTTCCATACCCACAGGCTCTGGGAGTTGGACACCAGCAGGGAATGGGCTGTCAAAGCCACAGCAACCTGGAATACAGAGAAAACTGAGGTGCGCATGGTCCAAGCTGACCAGGGCCTCAGGGTGTTTCAGGAGCCTGGTGGAGCAGATTCACAGAGCAGGGTTCTAGTTTGTTGATGACAGCCATTCTTTCTGGATAAGATGGTACCTCGATGTTGTTTTAATTTGAGTTTCTTGAATGGCCAGTGACGTTGAACATTTTTTCATGTGTTTTTTTGGCTATTTGCACTTCTTCTGAGAAGTGTCTATTCATTTCAGTTGCCCATTTCTTTTATTTTGTGGGGGAGGGGTCTAATTTTTGAGTTCTTTATATATTCTAGATGTTAGGCTTCTGTCTGAGGAATGGATGACAAAATATTTTTTCCTTTCTGTTGGTTGTCTCTTTGCTCTGCTGATTGTTGTGTTTGATGGGTGCTTAATTTGATACAATATCATTGCTGTGTTTTGAAAAATTCGTTTGTTTTTAGCGACTAAGTTAACTTATTTTGAAGCAGGCTTTACCCAGTGATTCTCATGTGCTCTGGACCACTAGTGAGGGTGAACTTTGATTCCCTTATGTGAGGTGCTTTTGGCATAAACTATATTGTGTTTAGAGTCTAAAATATGTTGGTCATTTTACAAACTTAGAAAGATTAAAAATCAATCTCTTTAAAAATATTTCAGGGCACCACGCGGTGCCAGCTTGCATCAAGGGAGATCTGATCCGCCTTCCGGGGATGGGGGCTCCGCCGCCCCGGAAGAGAACCAGAACTGGTCCAACCAGATCGAAACTCGCCGGCAACATGCGGCGCCAGCTTGCATCAAGGGAGATCTGATCCGCCTTCCGGGGATGGGGGCTCCGCCGCCCCGGAAGAGAACCAGAACCGGTCCAACCGGACCGCAACGTGCCGGCACCACGCGGCGCCAGCTTGCATCAAGGGAGATCTGATCCGCCTTCCGGGGATGGGGGCTCCGCCACCCCGGAAGAGAACCAGAACCGGTCCAACCGGACCCCAACTTGCTGGGACCGCGGGGCACCAGCGCGCGGGCTCAGAATCAAGGACATCACCACTGCCCCCCCCCACGGTAAGCGGGCTGCTGGCTCTGAGGTCTGGCTAAATTGATGGCAACTAAGGTACATAGAGCAACTAGACACTAGTGTTTTTTCATAAGTTTTGCAGACCTCTGAACGGCACCCTGAATGTCTCTTTGTATGATAACAGTAGGCAATGTTGCAGACACGGGGGATTCTCTTCTGTCTGTTCTTCGAGGCCCAATGTGGTTCTCACCAGCTTGTTTTATTCTGATCGTTATTATTTTTCTTTTTTTCCTTTATTTTATATTCTGTTTTTATTGATTTTGTATCGTTTTGTTTTTGGTTCATTCCTACTACACCTGTTGGAATGGTCAGCTAATTTGAAGATAGCAAGGTATGTTATAGTAGCTATTGTACTCATATTATTGGTCTTCGAAGTTCTGTACCACTCCTACTGCTTTGTTTTGATTGACTTTATTTGTTGCATTCTGTTATATTTTACTATCTTTAAAATAAAATTAAAAGAATAAATAAAAAATAAAAATATTTCAAAACATATATAACATTTTGTAAGAAGTTATATTTTTGTGGGGATTGAATATGAAAACAAATATTAAGTTCTAGCATTACTGATCAAAACCATGTAATAGAGGGCTGTATTGTAGAACATGTAATTAATTAGTGAGGCTTTTTGCTTCTTAATCAATGTGGATAACTTAAAGCTAGTTTCCTTTTTTGTTTCCAAAAAGCATTGCAGAGAATATTTTTCTAGACTTGTATGCATTGCATGGTAGGGGGAAAAGTTAAATGAATAGTAAAGAAAAACCTTCTTATCACATGAAAGATTTCTCTTGGGGTACTATATTAGGAATTTTGGTTTCAGATATAATTGGGCAATTAACATACATTACCTAGAGTTGCTCTATTTCATCTTCCATAAACCTAGGCTACATCAAACATGATTCTGAGAGATGTACTTATTATGTGCACTTTTGAATGTTCAAGATGGAGAGACTCTTTTGTGAAACCAACCACCTTTGGATAATTTCTGTCCTAAGATAACAAGGGAAGAGAGCTAATAGCTTAATCTTCAAAGATATATAGAAGACTTTTAAAATATTAGTTCTATTAGCATTTGCACTGTTTTCTTTTGTCCTATGTTGAAAGAGGATAAAATAACTAGTCTTCCCCGGAGTTAAACCAAGAGTATATGGTCACTTGTGAGGTTGTGCTGACCAAGCCAGCAGGAATCATACACATCCCAAGATAGTCTCATGAAACCACTACGAGGTAAGGAATAACTTTTGTTATGATGAAAGGAGTATGGGAACAACCACTTAACTAGCCTCAACTCTTGGTATTCCCTTAAAGCAATATTCTTAATCTCTTCTTTAAGAACATATTTTTAAGTAACCCCAAAGCTATTGCCTTTAATGTAAACACAAAAGTAAGCATACCTCACTGAAAACTTATACTTTCTAAATAAGAGACAGTGGAAAGTCAAACCTCTGTGAGAGCATTTTAGAGATTGAAATACTGTGTAAATTATGAAAAATAGTGTGTAAAATATTCTACTATGTAGTAGGTAAACAATAAATGATTCTTAAATCAGAATTTAAAAGAATACCCACAATTGACCAGTCATTTACTATCACATAAGAAACTAACTATAACTTTTGACAAATTAGGTATTAGATAATATTTTAATTGGCAGAATTTATGGTAGAAAATTTTCACCCAAGCATAAACAGATAAGGTTCATGGAGAGTCAAAAATGCTGATGTATTAAATTCTAAGCAAAATTAGCAGCATATTGTTTAAAATTCATCTATGCCATAGCTGTCTCTAAAGGTTAACAGCCATTTGCCTTTATGTGATCAAATTCCAGATGGAGCAGATGCTCTTGGCCCTTTAGGCATCTATGGGTTTATGAAGGACTTGGACTGTTACAGCAACATAAAGATTTACCCACCGGACCCTGAGTTTCAGAAACAAGTGAGGTTTATTTCAAACTGCAGTGGTCAGTCAGCTTGCCATTAAAACTGCTGGCTACTGGCTGCCTGGCAACAATTCCTTTGTTTCCTTCTGTTATGAGTTTCCTCTGTATGAGTTCACAAGGTCGGGGTTACCATGGATACCACCTTTGCAGCACTATCATTGCTTTGGAATGTTACAAGACCTCCTTGACACACAGAATGTGGGCACTGGGCAGTTTGGTGCCTTGAGATAAGCCCATTTGTTTCCCTTTCCTTAGTTTTTATGACCAGTGAAGGGAGAACAGGAAGTTTTTGGGGGACTTGGCCAAAGTTCACTTGCTGTTTGAAGTCTGTTAACTCGGCATCTGAAGTATAATCTATAGACCATAAAATAAGTGAAGTTTTTAAGACTAGGGTTTGGGGGATTTCAAAAGGAAAAAAAGCAGAAAAAAGAAAGCAAATAGTGGGGGTTACAAAAACATTACTCAGTAATTAATTTGCCACGATGAACTATGGTATTGATGTTCTCTTATGAAATATGCTCAGGTTGTTTCATGTTTAGCACGTGGCTTACATGTGACATGAACTAGTCTCCTGAGTAATGCTGAAGTAGCCTTGCTGTTACTATCTTCTGTGTTCATCATAGAGACTAATGTAACAGTCTCTCAGATTAAGGTAAAGACAAACTCCAATGATGTTCTCATATGGGTCACACTTAGACTAAACTTGCTAAAAAATGCTAAAAGATGGATAAATCAGTTTTAGACAAGAAAATGGACCTTATATTAATCAGGCAAAATAATATAAGAGAAAGCATCTATCACTGGGTCTGGTGGTGGTGGTGCACATCTATAATCCCACCACTTGATAGGCTGAGACAGGAGGATTGCCATGAGTTTAAGGTCAGCCTGGGCTACATAATGAATCCAGGCCAGCCTGAATACATGGCAAGACCTTGTCCCCAAAACAAAACGAAAAAACAAACAAAAAAAAAGAAGAAAAAGAAGAAGAAAAAGCACCTATCAATGAGGGCTATCAATAATATAGTAGCTAGAAACCTGGTTATAGGAACTAAAATTCATTCTGAAAGAGAGAAATCCAGATGCATGGCTAGTCCAAGGGTTCAGCTCCATCAGCATTGGAGTCATTATTATCCTTTTGGCCTTTTACTAAGGATTGTGCAATGTTTATTTTAGTTCACACCATCACATTGGAGGAAAAAGGAACAGGAAAGATATAACCTTTTTCAAGAAAGCAAACAGTGTGGCAGGCAGCTGTGTATGCCTGGAATTCTGGCACTTGGCAATCTGAGGCAAGCTGATTACAAGTCCAAGGCTAGCCTGGGTTACGCAGTAGGATCAAAGCTAGGCTGGACTATGTGTTGAGAGCCTGTCTCAATAAACAAAATGAAACTAAATGCAAGCATATTCCTAAGAATCCTGCATCAGGTTTAAATCTCTTTGGCCAGAATTGTTTTGTGGTTATAGCTGACTGAAAGGTGAATAGGAAAAGGGAAATGGAAAATGGAAAAGGATTTTGTGAGGTTGTTGTGCAAAATTTCCTAAGTGAAAATGAAAGGAAGACTCTTCATGTCGAGGAGATAAGAAGGCAGTGTTTAATCTTTACCCTGGTAGACTGTTGGATCTTCACACCAGTGAACTGTTGTAGAATCATTCCCAAAGAGAAAGCAGTGAGTTTACAGAGAGCTTAGTTTATATACCATTTAGAAGTGGGAAGTACAAAGCAAGTGACAAATCGTTACATAATTGGCTACATCTATTGAGTCATATATCAACAGGCAGGCTAGTCTTGAACAGATTTGTTGAAACAATGGAATTGTTTATCATAATATAGAAACATTCCGGGAACAAGGGAAGGGGTCCCTTACAGGGTGAGCATAGTTAAAAGTGTCCTTGACTAATTCAGGGCACCTTAAGGTATATACAATTACTCTGACTCAGAGTATGAGAAATATGCAGCTGGCTTTAGACACTGTAAAGGTCAACTAAATTCAGCAGAAACTTGATGAGAGACCTCTAATTGTTCTCTAATTTGTGTCATGAAATACCTATAAGTTTGCTATTTTATAAATATGTTCTTACATTATAATTGTGCCCCAACAAGGTCAATCAACATTTTGAATTTAAGAGAATATAGCAATCCATAGTTCTGGAAATCTCTTGTTCCTGGGTCCATAGTTATTTGTATCTCACACTATTTCAGTAACTTTGGGACAAACCCCAAAGCTTTCTTAAACTTGATACTCTCATTTGTGGAAAGACACCCCTCATCATCACATATGCACACATTTATACTATAAATCCCCAGTTTCTTTGGGCAGTATTATAGGTGTGAAATGAAACAAGGCAACAGCCCAGAGACAGATGTGTGCTCCATAGGTTGGGCTTCGGCTATGTAAGCAGAATCCAGATGCTGGTGTCACTCACTACCCATGAATTGACGGAATAGTTGCTGAATCACTGTCTTCTTTATTGTTTGGATTACATGAAGATCTCAGAAGTGTACTGCATTTCCTCTTAAGGGAATGTTAATAAATACTGAACTTTCTCGGTTCCTGAGCCAGTTTAGCATGAACAAGGTCATACTTTTTTTGTTGAAAGAATGCAATATCCTTGAAAATTATGTCTTCACCTTTCTTGCCATACAGAACCCCTGTTAACCTGGCAATGCTTCATTAGATGTCTTGAGAATTAAATAGGAGAAATTTCTGTTGTGCAAAGGGCAAAGCAGAGATCAGGAGTGTGGGTGGTGAAAGAATTTACCAAGACAAAAACAGAGTGGGAGTTTAATAGGTGTGCTATGAGGCAACAGGCGAGACACGAAGGTCTTCCCGCCCCAGGGAGGAGGGGCTGTTTGTAAAGGGAAAAGCTCAGCTGCGACGAGGGTGTCCTTTGCTTTGTGCAGTTCAGTCAGTGGCCAGCATCTGCTCATGCCCTGATCCTGACATCTCTGTGACCTTTGGAGTGCGCTGTGCTGTTGTGTTCATGTCACATGCTGGTAGGGGTGAGGCAGGTTTCAAGTGCAAATGTGTTTTCTTCGGGCAGCCACTCAATCCAACCCATGGTGCGTGCTTGCACTGTGTCCCCCTAGTGGACCACAACGTGTTAATCAATGAGAAAAAAATTTTCATGTTGCATTTGGGTTAGCGATACGCATTCTGATTTTTCTTAAACTTACTATGCTTAGATTAGCTTGCCGTTCTCCTTTGTTGCTCCCCCTTCGGTGTGAAGCACACCAAGGTTGGAAGAACAAAGAAGGAGAGGAAGAGGAAGAATATTTCACATATCAGTTATAACTCATGCTAAGGGAAAGGGAAAGCATGAGGATGGAGCAGCAATCTTTCTCAAACATGTCAGCAGCTTAGCCTTTGTCCTGGACTGCAGACTTGCCCACTCAGCCATGCGAATTGACCTTTGCAACCCTTTAACCTCTGCTGACCTGTACAATGGGCTCCCTTACCTCACGGCACCCAATTCCTTTTTTGCAAGACCGCTTAGTGTTTCCAAGCACCAACCGTAATTCCTAGCTAACAAATGGTATCACTTGCAGCCAGCCTCCTTGCGATTTAGTTATGAATACAGCTGCCATTTGGTAAAATTTCAGTGTATTTTCACATTTTGCTTGACTCTGTTTTCCTAGGGTGCAATCCTCATTCATCTCTAGCACATGTAATTTTCTTTGTTCTCTACTAGTGTAACTGATCTGCTTACTAGAGTGTAAAAAGTGCTTTCAGTAGAGCTCTCTCTTAAAAAAAAACAACCAAGAGAAGCAATTTTTTTTCTGTGACACATGATTGACTGATTAACGTGCTAACCAAAATCACCGAGACTTTGGCCAGAATTTACCAACCTAAGCTTCATATGGTACAGGACGGGGGAGGAGGGTTAGTTATCTGAACTCTCCTCACCCAGAGAATGGTACAGACAGGATCTTAAAGAATAAACAAGCAGCAGGGACCACATAACCATCACTCAGCCTTGCCCTGAGATTGATAGAGGAGTGATCTAGGACCTCCAAATGATACAGGGGAAATATTATGACTTTCAACCTGCTAGATCTGATACGGCGAGTTCATGTTCCCCAAAATTGAAGAACCAATTCTAAGAAACAACAGAGTAAATATTTATTGAGGAGGAGAGATACAGCACCTGAGAGGCAAGAGGGGTCCCAAGTGGGTGACCAAGGATTTCACTTCTCAGGGAAAGTTTTACAGATCACAATCACATGGGTACAATGTGCATGAGTGAAGGCTATGATCAACCAATAAGATTACAAGTATAGCCACTTAGATAATATTGATTCATTAGGGAAGCAAATCACACAGCAAGTGTGCATGGAAAGAACAAAGAATTTTTCAGGAAGGGATGAGTTCAAGGGTCTTGGTCATCCATTGAGGTGACGGATGTCTATCTAGACTTCATTAGACCAGTGTTACTACTTACCTTAGGCCTGGTCTTTCTGTCTTTATCTTGAGGCCTGGCCTCCAACAGATGCTCTGGCCACAGTTGTAATGAGCTTTCATCTTTGTCCTGACTGTCTTGAAGGCCCAGTACTGTCTAATTGCCTATAGCATTTCTACCTAACTTGCTGTCTATTATAAGGTGCCATCTATTTTTTTCATACATATTGCCTGATATCAGATTCTTATTTAATGGAATTTTAGAATTAGAATAATATCCTGATGATGATAATAATGAAAACCTACTCTGAGTTTTCTGGGTTGGTTTTTTTTTTATTTAAGAGAAAAAAAAAGACACATATAAGAAAGACAAAAAGCAAAAGACACGAACAAAGGACTAGAGTAAATGCACAACAGTAACATTACAGGTTTACAAAACAGGATGGTAGAAACTTGACAATGGTTGCAATATTGTGTCTCATTATCTTCAAAATGGTTGTTTACATTAACAGATATAGACATGTAAAATTGATCCAATCATATGAATATTAACCACTCTTTCTCAATAACTGATACATTCAGCAGTATGTTCATTTTAGTTATCTTACATATACATATATACAGATTTATATCTTTTCCTTTTCCCTTCCCTCTTTCCCCCTTTTCCCTTCCCAATTACTTTTGCTCTTCGAGCTGTTTTTACCCTTACATAGTATTTATTATAGATTTTGGATCATATATACTTTTTCAGTTTCTTACACTAGGGAGACAATGCGCTATTTACACAGGTGGGTTTGATTTATCTCACTTATGAGTATGGTCTGAAGTCGTGTCCATTTACTTATAGAAGTCTCAATACAATCTTTCTTAATAGCTGAGTAGTACTCCATTGTATAAACATACAACATCTTTTTTATACATTCTTTGATTGATGGGCACTTGGGTTGTTTCCAAGATCTGGCTATTACAAATTGGGTTGCTATAAACATGGGTGCACAGATATCACTGTGGTATGATGTTTTCAGTACTTCTGGGAAAATGCCCAGAAGTGGGATAGCTGGGTTGAATGGGATCTCTAATCCTAGCTTCTTGAGGAATCTCTACACTGACTTCCACAGTGGTTGTGCCAGTCTACACTCCCACCAACAGTGGAGAAGAGTTCCTTTTTCCCCACAGCCCCTCCAACATTTGTTGTTGCTTGATTTTTTAATCTTGGCTATTCTTTCTGGAGTGAGATGGAATCTCAGTGTTGTTTTAATTTGCATTTCCTGAATGACCATTAATGTTGAACATTTTTTCATATATTTATTTGCCATTTGTATTTCTTTCTCTGAGAAGTGTGTATTCATCTCAGATGCCCATTTTTGGATTGGGTCCTTGAATTTTAGGGGCCTGATTTCTTTTAATTCTTTATACATTTTAGATAGAAGTCCTTTGTCTGATGGACAATTGGCTAAGATATTTTCCCAGTTCGTGAGTTTTCTTTTCACTCTGTTGGAGATTTCCTTTGACATGCAAAAACTTTCAGTAAGATGAGATCCCAGTTGTTGATTCTGGGAAGTGTTTCCCATGCAATTTGATTTTTGTTCATGAACTGTCTGCCTACTCCTATGTTGTCAAGATTTTTACCTACTCTGTTTTCCAGTAAGTCTCTGTTTTAACATTCAGATCTTTGATCCATTTTGACTTTATTTTAGTACATGGTGATAAACATGGATCTAGTTTTAGTTTACAGCATATAGAAAGCCAGTTTTTCCAGCACAATTTGTTAAAGAGACTATCTTTCTTCCAATGTACATGTTTGGCCCCTTTGTCAAAGATGAGGTGGCTAAGTGTGTTTGTAGTTGTGGCTGTATCTTCTAATCTATTCCATTGATCCTCAGGTCTGTTTTGATTCCAGTACCATGCTGATTCTATCGCAGTAGCTTTGTAGTATAGTTTCAAGTTGGGGACTGTGATGGCTCCTGCCTTCCCTTTGTTGCCCAGAATTGCCTTTGCTATTCTAGGTCTTTTCTGGTTCCAGATGAATTTTAGGAATGCTTTCTCTAGCTCTGTGAGGTAGGCAAGTAGTATTTTGATTGGGATTGCATTGAATCTGTATAATAATTTTGGGAGAATGGCCATTTTCATGATGTTTGTTCTTCCTACCCATGAACAGGGAATATCTTTCCGTTTTCTGAAATCTTCTTCGATTTCCTTCTTTAGAGTAATGTAATTTTCACTGTATAGATCTTTTACTTCCTTTGTTAGATTGATTCCTAAGTATTTCATTTTTTTGGATGTTATAGTGAAGGGTGTGGTTTCCCTTATTTCTCTGTCAGTGACTGTTGTTTGTGTACAGGAATGCTATTGATTTTTGAGTGTTGACCTTGTATCCAGCTACATTATTGAATTTGGTTATTACTTCTAGAAGTCTTCTAATGGATTTTTGGGGGTCTTCTATGCAGAGTATCATATTGTCTGTAAATAATGATAGTTTCACTTCTTCCTTTCCTATCCTTATTCCCTTTATTTCTTTCTGTTTTCTAATTGCTCTGGCTAATATTTCCAGAACTATATTGAATAGGAGTGGTGATAATGGACATCCTTGTCTTGTTCCTGATTTTAGGTTGAAAGTTTTCAGTTTTTCTCCATTTAGTAAGATGTTGGTTGTTGGTTTATGATAAATGGCTTTTATCAGGTTGAGGTAGAGACCATCTATTCCGATTTTCTGTAGGGTTTTTATCATGAATGGGTGTTGGATTTTGTCAAAAGCTTTCTCTGCATCTGTTGAGATGATCATGTGGTTCTTGTCCTTGGCCCTGTTGATATGGTGGATTACATGTATTGATTTCCGTATGTTGAACCATCCCTGCATTCCTGGGATGAATCCCACTTGATTGTGGTGTATAATCTTTCTGATAACTTGCTGTATTCTATTTGCCAGTATTTTATTGAGGATTTTTGCATCTATGTTCATTAAGGAGATTGGCCTGTAATTTTCTTTTTTGGTTGGGTCTTTCTCTGGTTTTGGTATTAGGGTGATACTTGTTTCCAGGAATGAGTTAGGGAGACTTACTTCCCTTTCAATTTCATTGAAGAGTTTGAGGAGAGTTGGCATTAAGTCTTCCCTAAATTTCTTGTAGAATTCAGCAGTGAACCCATCAGGACCCGGGCTTTTCTTTGTTGGTAGGGTCCTAATTACATTTTCAATTTCATTAGCTGAGATTGGGTTATTCAGCAGTTTTACATCTTCTTGATTCAGCTTTGGTAATTCATAGGTTTCTAGGATTCTGTCCATTTCTTCTGTGTTATCGAATCTGTGTGAGTAAAGGTTTTCAAAGTAGGTTTTGATGATCTTCTGTATTTCCACTGGGTCTGTAGTGATTTCACCCTTTTCATTTCTTATTACATGAATCTGAGTTTTTTCTTTCCTCTTCTTGATAAGGTTGGCTAGGGGTTTATCAATTTTATTTACTCTTTCAAAGAACCAACTCTTCAATTCATTAATTCTTTGTATTGTTTTCTTAGTTTCAATTGCATTAATTTCTGCTCTAATCTTAATAATTTCCTCCCTTCTTTGGGCTTTGAACTTGACTTGCTCTTCTTTTTCTAGAACTTTGAGGTGCAGCATTAGGTTGTTTATGTGTGTTCTTTCCTTTTTTCTGATGTGGGAGTTGAGTGCTATAAATTTCCCTCTGAGGACTGCTTTCATTGTGTCCCACAGGTTCCGGTAATCTGTATTTGCATTTTCATTCAATTGTAGATATTGTTTAATTTCTTCTTTAACTTCTTCTGTGACCCATTGGTTATTTAGGAGAGTATTATTTAATTTCCATGTGTTTATGGGTTTCTTGTGTGTGTGTGTGTGTTTTTTTTTTTTTGTCATTCATTTCCAATTTTACTGCACTATAGTCAGATAATATGCATGGAATTATTTCAGTTCCTTTGCATTTACTTAAGCATGTTTTGTGGACCAGAATATGATCTATTTTAGAGAATGACCCATGTGCAGCTGAGAAGAATGTGTATTCTGATGTTGATGGGTGGAATACTCGGTATACATCTACTAGGTCCATTTGTTCACAAGTTTGATTCAGTTCTGTTATTTCTTTGCTGCTTTTTGTTTGGTTGATCTGTCTCTCTGTGACAGTGGGGTGTTAAGGTCCCCTGTTATAACTGTATTATTGTTTATTGATTTTTCATGTCTATTAAGAATTGTCTTACATAGTTGGATGCTACCATATTTGATGCATATATATTTATGATTGTAATCTCTTCCTCTTGAAGCTTTCCCCTAACAAGTATGTGGTGAGTTTCTTTATCTCTTTTGATCATTTTCAGTTTGAAGTTCATATTGTCTGCAAACATAATAGCTACACTTGCTTTTTTCTGGGTTCCTGTTGCATGGAGTATTGTTTTCCAGCCTTTGATTTTTAGTCTGTCAATTTCCTTTTGAGTGAAATGTGTTTCTTGTACACAGCATATTGTTGAGTTTTGTTTCTTAACCCACTCTGCTAGTGCGTTTCTTTTTATTGGTGAGTTGAGACCATTTACATTGATTGATATAACTGATATGTACTGGCTCATCCCTGTCATGATATCTTTCTGTTGTTGGTTTTCTACATTTTCTGTTTAATTATTTGCCCTGCTTAGTGGTTTCCTTCTGTTGTTGTTCTTAAGATTGTAGCTATCTTTGTCTCTTTCTAGAGCATCTTTCAGTACTCTTTGTAGTGTTGGTTTGGTGGCCATAAATTTCTTCAGTTCTTCTTTGTGATGAAAGTACCTTATTTCTCCATCAATTTTTAAGGATATTTTTGAAGGGTACATCAATCTGGGTTGAAATTTGTTTTCTTTCAGGATTTGAAATACTTCACTCCAAGTTCTTCTTAACTTATAGGTTTGTGTTGAGAAGTCTGCCATGATTCTGGTAGGCTTTCCTTCATAGGTGATCTGTTTCTTTTCTCTGGCAGCTTTTAGTATTTTGTTCTTGTGCTGTATTTCTGATACACATTTCACTCAAAAGGAAATTATTATTATTTTGGTTATGGTTATGGTTAGTTGGTGTTCTGTAAGCCTCAGTTACCTGTATTTCAGATTCTCTTCCCATGTTTGGGAAGAGAAATGTTTGGGAAATGTTTTTGGAGAGATGAAGAAGAAATTGATAAGTGTAAAGTTTATATTGTAAAATAAAGAGGGGAAAGAAGGATGAGGTGGTTAGGATTGCTTTCTCACATACACAAGTATACTTTAAAACAATGATAAATGAAGCTAGTATAAAAAAATACGTGATTGGAAATAATAATATTATTATTATTATTTTGGTTATGGTTAGTTGGTGTTCTGTAAGCCTCAGTTACCTGTATTTCAGATTCTCTTCCCATGTTTGGGAAGTTTTCTGCTATTATTTCTGTGACTAGTCTTTGCAGGTAATTAGTATTGAACCCTGCTTTTTTATTTATGCCTATTAATCTTATGTTATTTCTCTTGGCATCATCTTGCAGCTGTTGAATTGTTGTTTCTTGGTTCCTTACGATTTTTAAGAGATCTTTCCTTTCATGGCCATAAGCTCCCATGCTGTCTTCAAGATCTGAGATTCTATCTTCAGCTTCATTAAAGTGGTTTTGCAAACTTTCCATGGAATTTTTCATTTCCTGCATTTCCCTTTGCATCTGTTTCATGCACTCTGTTTGTGTCTTATATTGTTCATTCAAAGTTTCCATCATTTTTTTAAGTTCTTCTATTTTTTTATCTTGCTCTTCTTTAGATACTCGCCACATTTCTTTCATAATGATTGTCATTTCATTTTTTAGCTGAGAGAATATTTCTGATTTGAGTTTCTCTATAGCTTCATCAAGCTGTTTCTTTATTGCATTTTCTATCATTTCAGAAACTTCAGTTGTGTGACTCCCAGTGTCTTCTATTTCAGGGTCTCTTGGATTTGTTCTCAGTGGGCTGGGGGATTGAGACTGCCTCTTGGTCTTTCATTTTGTCATTTTCTTCTGGGATCTGTGTGGCTCTGTATCCTGCGAGGCTGACCAGGCGTTCGCCTGATGGGATGCACTGAGTTGCAGGACTGGGTAGAGCTAGATTCTCCATGCAGTTAGTAAGGGAGCACTCCTGGAGGGTGCTGTTGAAGCCTCTGCCTTACTGTGTGGGGGTTGAGACCTCCTGGACCCAGGCAGCTAGATGGAGCATATCCCGGAGTGTGGTGCCACCCGGACCCTGAGTCTGGCTGCAAGGAGTTCAGATCCTCTGGAGTGCCAAGCAAGCCTGGGTGAGTCCCAGGCCTACAGTGCTGGAGCCTTGCTCCTGGCTGGGTGGGCCCGCAACCTCTAGGACCTGCCATGCCGGCCGCGCCACTGAACAATGGAGCTTGCGCATGCCCTGAGCTCTGACGGGCAGAGCCCAAGTTCTCCAAGGCCCTACCAGCAAGGATTTGAATAGAGAGAGATGCCAAGTTTCAAAACTGGAAGATATGATTAACAAAACTGAACTCACACTGGTTTACAAACATAACACATTCCCCAACAAAATCCCAGTGGAAATGTTTTTGGAGAGATGAAGAAGAAATTGATAAGTGTAAAGTTTATATTGTAAAATAAAGAGGGGAAAGAAGGATGAGGTGGTTAGGATTGCTTTCTCACATACACAAGTATACTTTAAAACAATGATAACTGAAGCTAGTATAAAAAAATACGTGATTGGAAATAAACTGGAAGGGATGTAGGAAAAATTTAGACTGTTATATATAATAAATTTGGTATTATGATTCAGGAAATCAGCTATGTTCTTTACAACACACAATAGTTGATGAAAGGTTGCTGGGTGTAATGGTCCACACACCTGCAATCTCAGCTATTCAGGAGGTTGATGCCAGAGGACAGCAGTTTGGATTCAGCAACTGAGGAAGACCCTGTCTTGAAGAAAAATGTTAAAAAGGGTCATAAGTCAGTAAAGGAAAAAAAATGGTAATCATCTTAACTACATGGAGGAATACTTTCTCATACAAAAGCAATACGAGAAAAATCTATGCTTTTAAATTAAAAAAAACCTTTTCTCCCTCAACATAAATAAACTTACAAGATAACTTTGAGATTGTCCACATTTCTGAGAAAGGACTAAAGGGATTAATATGGAGTTTACAAATCAATATTAGAAAAGTTCAAATCTATAAAAATTATAGGATCTAGATAGGATTTATACAGTCTTGATTAAATTTAAAGTTAAACTTGATAGCTGTGCCTTTTACTTTTTTCTCAGGAGAACGGCAAACTGTTGACCCAAGTGATTTTTGAGGACATAGAAATAGGATTAACCACTAGCCTCTTCAGAGAGATAAGATTAGTGAATATTTACCCAACAATTAAATCTAAATTAAATCTCTTGTTTCAAGTCACAGTGAAGTTGATCCTTTGGCCATTTGTTCCATAGAAAGGGCAGAATTTTCTAGTAATAGTGGAAAGCTTAATAGTTCCTGTGATCATTGACTTTAAGCCTTGAAGCTATGAATGTTATAGAAAACTATGTTTATTAGACTTCCGTTTGAGAAAACACTGTGTATGATCATTTACCTTAGAAGTGGTTTGTCACAGGAAGCTGATTTGAAATCTTAACCTTATAATTAATCCTGACTATGACCTCCCTGGTCTCCCTCTAATTATCACAAGTGTAAAACATTAGAAGATTCTTTTAGAATTAGAAGATTGCTAATATGTAAAATTGTATAATTGTATTTTACAAGTAAAATAAATGAGAGTTTAACAAATGTCAGAATACAATTCAAGTCACTGTTGCTCCCCTTTACCGTGAGGGAAAACTGACAATTGGTCTCTGCCAGTTGCTGTGCAGGCCTTGTGGGGCTGATGCTCTGTGCCGGTGCTGGCGAGCCTCCTAGAGCTCTCAGTGATCACAGCACACAAGTCATAAGTTCACCAGCACTGCACCTGCAGGAAAGGCTGATGCGAGTTCCCCCTTTAAATGACTGTCAGTGCTCCTTTGAAGCTGCTTTTCTTTCAGCTAAAGCCTTCCAGAGAAACTTTAAAAAAAATAGCCAAAATCACCAAACCACTATGATGCTTTTTAGGTGACTGAGTGTAAACTTTGCTCCTCACAATAAATTCTCCACCCTCAGCTACTCCCAGTCTTCACGTTTTTGAACACATAGTGTGTGATGATGGACTGACACCTGTAGAAACATTCCTGCCTTTTCATGTGAAGTTAGGACTTTCCTATATGAATGTGTGTTTCCCAAATAAAGCCCCTGCTTTCTCTGATGGGGGACAGTATATTATCGTGTGGTCGGTTGGATGGCTCTCACTTAACCTCATGGACAGGACTGAATCACATTAGTGATTGGTTCGTTGCCTGGCTTGGGATTGGCAGTGTGAGTGTGGCACCTGCCCAGGGGTGGAGCTGACATACAGTGTCAGGGCAGGAAGAAGGTGTGTCTTCCCTCTCTTGCTGATTCATGTCTAGCTGTTTGTGGCTGCCACGAATTGCTGCCCCCTAGCCACGCCACCCTGCCTTGCAGCCAGTGAGTACTGACTGAAACCTCCAAGAGCTGTAAGAAATAAACCTTTCCTCCCCTAATTTTGGGAGTCAGGTATTCCATCTCAACAGCCAGTGAAGAGTAACTAAGACACTATGTTTTGAGAATTATCTCCAGCATGCTGCTTATTTCCCTCAAGTGATGAACCTTTCCTCACTCTGATCTCCTGGTTGTGCCCATCAGCTTCACACTTGCCACAGGGCTAGCAGGACCATTGTGCTGGTTATAACCTGGGTGACCCAGAGAGAACTTCTCCCTGAAGAACTCCCTTTGCTGCTCATACCTCCAAAGCAGCTGAGTGGGCAGTGGCTGCTCACCCTGGACTGCCTCCCCGGTGTGGAGGTGAGCAAGTCATGAGCAGATAGAAGCCTGCACCTCCATGAGTTAGGTCTCCCTCACTTGCCAGTCCTGCACTGCCATTGGCCTGGTCTAGCTTGGTGGCCACTTTGAACACCCTATCCTAAAGATTCCACGAGATTGGTGAGTGGTACTCAATCCTCACTGTTAGTCAGCTAACAGAGTCTCAATTCTGGAGTGAAGTTAGCAAAGTGCTGGAAGACTGGGGACAAGACCAGGAGACTGCAGGTCAGGACTGAGATCTGGAAAGTGAACAGAATCTCCAGCCTGGCCGGGAAGGGATAACAGAAGCCCCTGCATCCTGCAGATCCACACCACAGTAAAGCAGCTCTGGAGAGCATGGTTATTTTTTTAATTTCCAGAAACTCTAATTGTATAATTTTATGGTTTAATGCTCTGATGCTTATTAAATTCTGTATGAAGTCAGTATATTGGGGAAAATTAATAAATATACCTTCACAATTATAGACATATGGAAAAGCAGTTTAAAATTGCTTTCATCTTGGATCTTCTTTAACAAGCAAGGTTACTACAGTTAAAATTCTAATTAACTTAGTGAATTCCATGAGTTCAGATTGATTCAAAGAATACAGGTGGAAAATGTAAATTTAAGGAAGGAAACAAGGCAGAAAGGAACTAGTAAGCAGGAGAGAGATATTTCTTTGTAGTTATAATAAGTTATAAATGTCAGAATGTACTTGGATGAGAAAAGATATTGTATAATATAAGAATTCATGCTAAAGGAGAGTAACTGGAATAGGGAAAAATTAAGATTTGAACAATTTGAACAAAGTTTGGAATAAATTAGTCAGACAGTCCTGGTAACATACTTCCAGTCTTAGAGTTCCCTTAACTACCTTATCTCAATTGACAGAGATTGCTTTCAAGATTTCCAACAAGAGATGCTGACTGAAGAGAAGACAAGAACATATCAGGTGAAGGAAGGAAGCAGCCGATCTGGTAGTCACCATCCACTGCATTCCAGACAACATGGGCGAAACAAGCCATCGTGGGTGAGGACCCCTGGCCCCGTGTGGAGCTCAGCAGCCACCAGCAAAGTGAGGACTGCACCTGTGTGCGTTTTACAAGCAGGATGGATGTTGGAAGAGGAATGCTCAAACCATCAGTGGAGAGAGGACAAACCTAACTCCTGTCAGTCTTTCCTTTGCCAAAGATGAAGATTGGCGGGATCATGGGGCTCCTTAACTGGCTCCCACTGATACAACCCCAATTTCTTCTGAGGATCCCTGAATTACTTCAGATATAACCACAAAGGAAGTTGAATTTTTACTTAACACTGGAGCCACACGCAGTTGTTGATTATTTAAAAGGCCCCTCTGTCCTGGAAAGACTGCACCACAACAGAAGTATCAGGAAAGGCAGAAATTAAATGGTTTTGGAGCATCTGATCTAAGAAGTGGGCTTGAGTGAGGGTAAAAGAAAGAAAACTAGGTAGAAAGGAGACAAGGAAATCAAGATGTTAAAATCAAGAACTGCAGCCTCAAGACACCAAAGTTACTCAAGCTTTTTCCCTTCCTGGAAATTCACTCAAAAAATTCTTAAAGTCCCTTTATAATAAGCCTGTAAATATAGGCACTAGACTTGTCCTTTTCACCTGTAAAGTGCATTTCCCACACTCCCAAGAAGCAGCAATATTGGCGGCACTATATCCCTATTTCAGCACATGTAGGCGGCTTGCATTGTGAACTTAGAGTGAGAACACACATCTACACCGCCCATCTGAAGACACTCCTTAAACAGGCCCACTCCAGCTTGTAATGTGTCTCATTTCTCTGAGCACCCGCACTCCATTCTTTGAGTGCATCCTGAAATAAATCCTTCTCTTTCCCCTTTTACTGATGCATCCTGAAAACTTTTTCTGTGACACGAGTCAGTAAACCTGCAAACTTATTTTAAAAGGAAAGGCTAGGATCCTTATTTCAGCCTCAGAGACTTCACAGACCCAGCCTGGCAATGGGCTCAAAGGTTTTTGATGCACTCATTTCTGGAGTCTTCTGAGTATCTCCACTGCCCTTTTGGGAAAAGTTCATTAGCCAAACTAGAGGAACTATTAATCTTCATCAGGCTAGGATGGAAATTGTGTTAGCTTTCTGTCACTGTGACAAAATGCCTGAGAAAATCAACTTAAAGGAGAAAAGATTTATTTTGGTGTCTGGTTTTTGAAAGTTGCAGTCCATGACCACGCAGCCCCACTGCTTCAGGCCTGTGATGGTGCAGTCTGCCATGGTGGGGAATGCTTGTGGTGTAAAGCTGCTCATCTCAAGGGTGCTGGGAAACAGAGAGAGGGGAAGGGGCCAGAGCCTCAACATCCCTGTCCAAGGTACACCTAGGGATCTGTCTCATTTCTGCTAAGCCCACCTTCTCACATTTTCCACCATCTCCCAGTAGGGCCACAGGTTGGCATCCTTGCATTTAGTATATGGGCCTGTGGGGTGGGGAGCATTTACTATCCAACCATGACAAATACAGGTTCTTAACAGTCATGTGCCAGAGCTCATGGTGCTGTTTCATGAAACAATGAAGTCCCTAAGAAGGTCTCTGAGGATATCCTGACTCAAGTTGAGTTCAGGTCTGGGCACAAGAGCATGTGCAACTAGCTGTCTGTGCCAACTTGTAAAGATAAGTTTAAATTAATGACTGGCCTTGAGTAAAACAATACCCATTAAAACCTGAGGCCATAACTGGAACCCACCTGTTCCTGGTCAATTTCTTGAGCAGAGTTTGATAAGACCAGGTATGTACCAGGCATGGTGGTGCATGCCTATAATCCCAGCACTTGGGAGACTGAGTCGGGGGATTGCTTCTATTTACCCCTTGCTGGGATAAATGGTAAGACCTTGTCTCATAAACAACAGCAGCAACAACAACAACCACCAAAGACATTGTATACAATGTCACTTAATGAGACCTTGTATGCTTCCCTATAATAAACCCATCCTGCTAATTAAAAAAGCAAGGATGTGAGAATATAGGTTTGCCTGGGACTTTTGGCAGTTGTACAAGATATTTATGCTATAATTCCTAGTTCTTATATCTTATTAGCTAAACTTTTTAGGGAGAGTACATACTACACAATCTTAAGTTTAAAAAAATTTTTCTATCATTTTTGGAGAAGTCCTGTGCAGGGGCTTGTAAGGGCTAAGTCTGGAAAACATTACTTGGATTCAATATGTAGAGATACAAACCCATCTAAGGGAACCTCATGATAATACAGTAAATACTTCAGTTTCTCAGCTGAGGGGATGAGATGTCTAGGGAAAAGACACAGGTATCCAAACAAATGATAAAATATTTAGATTTTATAATCTCTCAAAGACAGCATAACCTTTCTCAAGAAAGGAAATTAGGTATCTTAGTTCCTTCCTCATTTCTGGAATAAAATACCAGATATCCACAAGTTAAAGGAGGAAAGGTTTATTTAACTCACAGTTTATAGAGGTTTAAATTCATAGTCTGCTGGTTCCAACGCAGAGTGGCTTGTCCAAGAAGTCCCTGGTAGAGAAAGCAGGAGGCAGCAAGCATCATGAGCTTTCCTTTCCCTTTAATACCATCCAGGCTAAAAGCATATTGATTGGTACCACCCACACCCAGGGTGGACCTTCCCCACTATTCATACCCAGAACTATGCTAAACCAATCAGTGGACTAATTAGCTGTCACTTACCACTATTGTATATTCACACACCCTAGATCCAGCCACCTCTGGAAAAACCCCATCTAAGAGTACCCCTCTCCCTCTCTGCTGAAGGTTTTTTTTGGGGGGGGATCTAGATATAAGCCATAATGTAGCAGAAAATACTCTCCCACACCACAGTATACTTCAGTTTGTTAGCTGCCCAAGTAACTTTCAGTTTATTTCATTTCCTATTATAATTCCTGTTAACTTCTGTTTCTTAGAAACTAGCTAAAGTCACTATGATGCATACTGTAAGAACCAATCAAAGACAACCAAATACTCTGCTTCTGTACTTCCAACTTACTGGCCCTATAAGGATACTAGCTCACCATTGTTCAAGGCCTAACATTTTTATAAAGATTGATTCTTTGCCAGTGCCCATCAACATTAAGTAAATCTGCCTCCAAAGCCTGGGTAATGTTTCAGTGTTTCTGTTTGCTGCTGCAATAAACTAGGCATCTTCCAGTTATTCCCTCTAAAAAGCTGGAAGTGGTTGTGACTGCTAGTCATAGCAGGTTTCTGCCATATTGACATCCATAAGCTTCAAGGAGGAGACTTTTATTTTGGCTCATAGTTTCAGTTCGTGGTTAGCCCACTCCACAGTAAAAACAGGATAGTGGGAGGTTCTTAGCCGAGGACAGTTGCTTACTCCACAGCAGAGAGGGAGAGGAGCAGCCAGGGACAGGTATACACCTTTGAGGCTGTGACCTCAGTAACTCACCTCCAACCAAGCCCTATCCTCTGGCAGCACATTCAGCTACTAAACTCAGCAAACGATAAATCTACTGATGAGTATCATGACCCCCATGATCCAATGACCTTCCACACGCATGAGAATTTTGGGGAACATTTTAGATCTCCACCACAGGATCCTGCCCTGTTCCCCAAAAGACTCCATCTCGTTATGCAAAATGAATTTAGACCATCCCTAAGAGTTGGCCAAATCTTAACATTTAGATCATTGCTGAAAAGCCTAAGTCCAAAATCTCCTCTGAGACTCAAGGCAGACTGTTAGCTGTGAGGCCCTGTAAAAATTAAAAAGAAAGTTAAACACTGGGAACATATAATGGCTCACAGTAAACATTCTCACTCCAAAATGGAGGAACAGGAGGATAGAAAGAAATTGGATCAAGCAAGACTAAAACCCAAGAGGCCAAACATTAAATCCTGTAGTTCCATATCCAGCATCCAGGGCAAGTTGTGGTGAGATGTGAGCTCTGAAAGACTTAGGAAGCTCCACCACTATGACATTGCTGCTGCATCCTGGTCTCTGGTTTAGGGTGACTCTACTCACTGCCTGTTGATTTCCTCATCAGACATTCTACGTATCTGACATCTCTAACTTCCTGGGGTCTCCACTACACTTTTGGCTTCACACTCAGCTTCATGCACTGCCCTCTCAGGGGCACACTGCCTGATCTTCCTAGCCTTCTTCTAACATTTGGGTGGAAGCCTCCATGACCTCATAACCCTAGCATTCTACATACCTGAAAAATGAACACCATATGGATGGCACCAAGGTCAGCTCCAAATTAAGTAGCAACTGAGTCCCACTTGGAATATGGCTGCAGCAGCCTCTGCATTCCTGGATGATTGAACTCATGGGTATACTTCCCTAGGTGGCATGTAGAACATTTGTTTGTTTAGGGGTAGGAAGACTATATGAAGAAGATCCACCATCACTAAAATCTCACATTCCTCTCAGGATGTCAATTTTTATATAAGATGTTGGTTTAACCACGGAAGAATTTTAAGATGTTCTTTTCATGTTTTTTGTAAGTGCATTGCTCTCTCATCCCACCCTCATACTCACTAGTTTTTGATTATTTTATTTTTCCTACTCGAAGAAAACCTGTTGTCAAATAAGTTAACTGTAATTTTTTTGTTTCTCTCATTAGTAAAGAAGAAAGATATATTTAAGTTTATAACTTCTGTGATCTGTGGGGGCCTCAATCTAAACCTTTAAAATATAGAAGATTGATCAGATTTTCACTTTTTCCTACAGCAGCTAATGATTCTTCTGGATGCTTGGTGTCTTAGATACTTATCTCTCATTGCTCAGACAAAATACCCAACATGCAAAGTTAAAGAAGGAAAGATTTATTTAGCTCACAGTTTGTAAAGGTTTCAGTCCATAATCAGCTGATTCCAAGACAGGGTGACACATGGCAGAGGGGCAACAGTTCCTGGAAGTGGAAGACAGCAAAATGAATAAGGGTAGAGACAAGACTCTTTCTGTTCCTTGTATTGCATGTAGGCTACCTGCCCAAGGGCAGGTGTAGCACTCAAATCCTTAACCCTAGCCAGAATCATGTCAAACCAATCAGTGGATTGATTTACTAACTATACCCTTAATCCCAGCACCATATACTCTAGATCCAGCCACCTCTGAAAAAACCCTATGGCTGCACGAGGCTTTGGGGGAACAACTAAACACAAACCATAACACTTGGTGGGTTAGTCAGCTTTCTGTTAGTTACTATGCAAAATACTTATGAGCATCAACTTCAAAAGAGAAGAGTTTTATTTTGGCTCACAGATATGGGAATGCATCACAGAGGAAGTCCTTACTCCATGGTTATAAATTTAGGAAAGGTTGGGGCTCCATTATCTCTTTCCAGAGCAACCCCAGTGATCTATGAACTCTCAATGAATCTCACTTTTTGAGGGTGACAGCCACCTCCCATAGCGTCACACTGGGGACATGAGGTTTTGGGGACATTCAATAGCCCAACTGGAGCAGTATAACATTATAGCAATGCAGCGGGAAACTTTATTCCTAGCAAAAAATTAATTTGGAATTAATTATTTAATGTATTAATATGAAAGGTAATTTCCTTTTTTAAAAACTTTTGATGGCTAGTTCAAGTATATTAGTTACACCAGATTTTTGAGAAATTTGAACAAAGTTACTGTTTGGATTATGGAAAATGAGAACTATGGAAAATTGTAGAAATTAGATATCATGGAGAAGACATCTACCATTATGTTTAATTCTGAACACTTCTCAGAATTGCCCCAGTTCTTAGGATTAAGCAATTCATACATATTTACAAAATAAATAAATCAGTGTGCTTTGCTTTGCTGCTTATTTTGATTTTAATTTTGCTTTTATCTTTTCTTTTCTTGACATATTTAATTGTCTGGTCATGTGAGATTTTTTTGGAAGATGATAACAAAAACAAATTTGTATCAAGTCAAAGTTTTGTTAGTCAAAGTGTACCTTAAGGGATTAATATAAACTAGAATATAAACTCATATTTAAACCCATAATTGCCTGTTATTGGTCTACTGAGGGCTTTTATATCTTCTTGGTTCCATTTTGATAATGCATATGTATCTAGGAGTTTCTCCATTCCTTCTAGGTTGCCCAATTTATTGGACCATGAGTTTTTGAAATAGTTTCTTATAATTCTGTGAACTTTGGTGGTGTCAGCTGCAATTTCACCATTTGTTTTTTAATTGCATGGACATCTTTCCTTCTTTTGGTAAATTTGGCTGTTTATCATTTTTATTCATTCTTTCAAGGAAACAAACTTTGGCTCATTAAACCTTTCAATTGATATTTTAGTCTCAATTTCATTAATTTCTGCTCTGATCTTTATAATTTCCTCTAATAATTTTAAGTGTGGATTGTTCTCACTTTGTGCTCAATTTTTTAAATATGTACATTCACAGCTACAAATCTCCTTCTTAGGACTGCTTTCATTGGGTCCTACAGGTGTTGGTATATTGTTTCCACTGTCATTTGATTCTAAGAACTTCTAAATTTCTTTTCTGATTTCTTCTGTGATCTATTGGTTATTCAATAATGTATTATTTAATTTCCATATGTTTGTATAGTTTCTATGGTTTCTTTTGATGTCGATTTCTAGTTTCATTCTGCTGTGATCAGATGGTATGTAGAGGATTATTTAAATTCTTTTGTATTTATTTAAGATTACTTGATTTGTGGACTGTCAGGGGAGAGAACTGGGGGCCTCACTAGGAGGTGATCCCCACCTGGAAACCAGCACCATGGGCTGGCTCCTGCCAGAGTGGGGACAGCCACACCCAAGCCTCTCTCCATGAGTCTGTGCCATTAGTGGACTGCAGGGGGAGAGATCCAGGCCTCACCAGGAAGCAATCCCAGCCAGTAAACGATATAATTTTCATTGTTCTGTTGGTTTGCGCTTTATTTTCTTCTGCTTTGTCAGATTATGTGAAATCTGAAGACACGAGCAGGTATTTGAAAGAGAACAAGATATATTAGGGTAGCCATTTTGAATCTACTATTGACTTGCTTTGAAGTCTTTTATTACATTCACTGTTTTGGTTGTATTGTTTCTATTCTATTCAGTTCTGTTCAATTTTTACTATGTCTGAAAGTATCTGGAGCTATTTTGAAGACAACAAAAAGCATTATGGTAACTATTGTTGGTTTCATAAGGTTTTGAAGTCCTGCATCACTTATGCTGGTTTATTTTTCATTGGTTTTATTCTGTTTTATTTTCCTTGGTTTTATTGTCTTTTTAAAAAAAGATTACTTGATAGCCCAAGATATGGTCTATTTTGAAAAAAAAGCTGCACGTACTGATGAAAAATGCATATAGGTAATATATAAAATATATATATATATATATATATATATTCTGTTGTTGTTGTATAAAACATTCTATGTATATCTGTTAAATCTATTTGTTCAGTTGTATGGTTTAATTCTGGTGTTTTTTGATTTTTTTGTCTAGAGGACCTGCATATTTGTGAAAGTAGAGTAATGGAGTCCCCTACTATGATTAATTATACTGGTTCCTCTGTCCTGTTCTATCCAGCATATTTTGTTTTAAGAAGTTGAGTGTGCCGACATTTTGTGTGTAAATATTTATAATTGTTATCTTTTCCTATGACAGTTTTCCCTTTACCAATATGTAGTGGCCAACTTTGTCTTTTTGGGTTGATGTGTGCTGTATTCGAAAAATAAAACAACTACTCCTGCTTGCTTTTGGCCTCTGGTCCATGGAGTATTATTTATCATAATTTCATTTTCAGCACATGAGCTTCCTTTTCAATGAGGTGTCTCCTATTGGCAATTGATGGTGTCATTTTATTTTTTGATCTAATCTGCCAGTCTGTCTTTTGATTGGAGAGTTAAGACCATTGACCCTGAGAGTTATTTTTATGAAGTATTTACTAAATCCTGCCTTTGCATTATTTTTCCAGGGCTGATTCCTTTATTTTTTCCTTTTGTTTAACCACTCTCCCAGTCAGATGTATATTTTCCTTTGGACACTTTCACGCTGTTGACCTTCTTCTCTCTGTCTAGGATTCCATTGAATATTTTCTGAAATGCTGGTTAAGTAATCATGTATATCTCTAAATTTTTTTTGTCATGGGAAGTCTTTATTTTTCTGTCAGTTTTGAAGTTTAATTTTGCAAGATTTAGAAGTTTGAGCTGACAATTACTTTCTTTCAGGGGTTAAAAAACTTTGATCCAAGCTCTTTTGGCCTTTAAATTGTGTGCTAAGAAATCTGCTGTAATTCTGGTAGGTTTGCCTATATAATTTATTTGCTGTTTTTCTTTAACAGCTTTGAGTGTTTTCTGTTTAAGTGAATTTAGGAAATTTGGATTATAATACATTGTTGAGAGGTTCTTTTCTAATCATGCCTATTTGAGATTCTATATACCTCTTTTACTTACCTATTGTATTCTTTCCCTGGATTTGGAAAGTATTCTGCTATAATTTCAGTGAATAAATGTTTTATACCTTTTGAGTCATCTTTCAATTTTTCTTTTATTCCTTTAATTCTGAGAGTTTGTCAAAAAGTCATTTAGCGGCTATTAGATTCAGTTTATGTGGTTTCTTGCTCTTGGGTATAATTGAGTTTATGATCTATTATATCCACTATTGTAGTGAGTGGCCACATCTCTAGATATTCCCAGGGGGAAAAGCAGTGAGAGGATGAGAACATAAAGAAGAGACAAAGCTGGGGCCAGGTGGAGACCTTATCCTCCTGATGGGAGGAAAGAACTGGCCCCTCACTGCAGGGGCATTTATTTATACCGTTTAGCCGCTTAATGTCACGTGATACCCTGTTGTCTTGGTAACCCACTGTTTGGATTTTCTTGGGGCTAGGTGTTTTCTGGGCTGAAGCAGCTTCTTCACATGGCTTGCCCCTGGAGCTCTTCGTTCTTGGGATGGTCATGTTCCAGTCTTGCACGTGTGGTCAAGTTCCAGCTTCAGCGGTTCCCAACACACCATGTCTTCAAATTCTGACACTTGGTCAAGTCAACTACACATGCTTTCCATTGAATTTTTCATTTCATGTATTTCTTCTTACTTTTTCTTCATAATGTCTAGTTCTTTATCAAACTTGTCATTTATATTTTATATTGTTTAGCTCTATTAGTTTATTTCTTCTCTAAACTTGTCACTGTATTAATAAAATCTATCTCTTAATAAAATCCCCTTTAAGTTCACTGAACATTTATGAAATTGCTTATGTATTTATTCTTTGATTCTATATGATTAACTTTTCAGCCTGTAGGCTTTTGTGGTTCTCCTCTCCTTGCTCCAGTGGCCCTTCTGTCTGCACACCCCAGCATGTGGCAACCGACCAAGCATAGGTGTGTTCTGGATCACACACTAGCAGATCGGGAAAGCAACAGATCACTGAGCTCTGTGCTGGAAGTATGCAGAGAGTTGGGAGGAGGTCAGGTAGTTCATTGAACTCAACCCTAGCTTAGTCACACATAGGAGCCTTAGAAAACAACAGGCGACTGACGTGGATTCTCCCCACAGGGGCGGGCACTACCCTGTCCTTTCCAGCCTGAGGTTGCTGATGCTCAGGGTATACATGACTAGCCTGCCCTCTCTCCACAACTGTCCTTTGTGGTTATGTCCCAGCTAGTCACTGTGGAAGGGTAATTCCAGCAACTCTGAAGTGTACTTGTTCTGTGACTTCCGACTTTCAGATTAGTTCAGCCTTAAACAATTAAGCCCTGCCTGAAATAGCTCCTGATTTTGTCAATCCGAAATATGAGAGTGCTTCAATGGATTTCTTCTCCAACTCTGACCTGCCAGGTGGAAAGAATCATTTTTAGAAAAAAAAAAATCCTCACACTGTATTTGCTGATTACAATAACCACGAACTTGGGGGCTAACACTGCCATGTGTTGTTTCTCCCTGGGGTTGTCAACTTTCTCTAGGCTTAGCTTGTGTTTGCAGAGAGAAGTCTGTTTCCTCAGGAGCCAGGGTTAACATTCCAGACTGTTTATTATTTTCTTTGCATTTTCTTCAGTTTCTCCAGTTGTTCTCTGATTTCTAGTTTTCCTCTTAGCTCTTTTTTGATTCCCAGAGTTCTTTCATTCTTTACTGTTTTCCAGGTGTCTTGATTCCTGATCCTGGAGAAGCTGCTGACATTTACTCCACCAGTTTCTCTTGATTTTTCTTGAATTCATTAGCATAGGGCAGTGATGGCAAACCTTTTAGAGCTTTTGGTGATAATAAGCAATCCACTGTGGCACACATACCATAGGTTCACTACCCCTGCCACAGTGATTTCTCTCCCCCCATTAGCGAGGCATTGTTCTTGGTAGAGCTACCAATGACTTCCACAGCCCCAGATCCAATATTCATTTCTTAGACATACAGGGAACATACAATATAAGTGAACTCTCCTACCCCCTTGAATCTATCTTTCTGTGGCCTCTAGGAAACTACTTTCCCCTGCTGTCCTCACACTTCACTAGTCTTCTGCAGAGTCCCTTGGCTGTTGCTCCTCATTTACCACTAAAGGTTGAGGTGTCCCAGCACTGAATCATTAACTCTCTTTTCTTTAGTACCTATACCCAGTCCTAGGTGGTCTCTCCCAATGCCTAGCTTTAATATCACCTGTATCCAGGTAGCTTCCATATTTATATCTTTAGTCCCAACTTGTTTATGGAACTACAGCACTATATCTCCAATTGCCTCCTTCTCCACATACATATCTAGTGAGTATCTCAAACTTAACTTCAGTTGAACTCTTGATTTCCTATCTCTGCCTCCTAATTCTTCTCTTTCAACCTTTCCCATATCTGTGGATGGCAAATCCACATCATTAGTTATTAATTGCTCAAGTCGTACACCTGGCCAACTTTGACTTCTCATATTCCACATCAAATGAAGTTAATGTTTTGGTCTTTCAGCAAAATACATCTAAAATTTAACTACGTAACAGTTCCATCATAAATTCTGGTATAAGCCTTCCTTTAGTCTATTTTACTCACAAAAACCAGAGTGAGAATTTTAAGATGAATAATCCAAGTCATATCATTTCTTTGCTTACAGTCTTTCATTCATAATAAAAGTCCTTGTACTGTCTATAAATGCTATATGATCTGGTCGTTGGCTGCCACCTTCACTTCTACAATTTTCCTGAAGGTCACCCCGTACTAACCATACCAACCTCGATTTCTGTTTGTCGAAGGATGTCCTACTGTTGTATCTCTAAAATCTGCAACCGAGCCTGGTAAATAGTTAATGCTCAATAAGTGTTTATTTGAATAAAGGAAATTTCAATTGAAGTGCACTAGAAGTAGACACTAAAGAGACAGCTCCCTATCTGAGGATAGACAAAAAGTACATCTGTTTATCTTATGAGAATCCCCTGCTAGAGTAGCAGGGATTAGTATGAGAAGGGGTTAACTTAGGAAAGAGATTATTGTATGTTATGTATTCAAGTCTGGCTTTCAAATAAACATAGAAAACCTTGAATGGAGATAATTTTCCATTGAGAAATAATTATAATACATTTATTACCCACATGTGAGGTTCATTACAGATCATTCATATTTTTAAAATTGTAGACTAAATATATGCCAATAGAAATTATGGTACAGATGTAAATAAAAAACGTAGAACCATTACAATTTTACGTTGTATTTACTAACATAGGAAAACAGTCACAATAAATTCAGTGGGACAAAAGGGTATAATGGTGGAAATGGCAATGTCTAAATATACATAGTATAGGAAAAGACTTTATAAGATTTACTTTAAAGTACGCATGTTGGCTATTAAAGGATAGAACTATAAGAGATTTTTAAAATCTTCTTTGAACACTGTAGTTTTGAAATTTCTGTAATGAGCATATATGGCTTTTATAATCAGAAGAATAAAGAAATCTATAAATATGTTTAGTTATATTAATCCTGAATAATCTCTTATTCTTGATTCCAGGAGAGGAAAAATGAGGGTTGATGATAAAGGTAAGACAATAAACAAGGTAAGGAATCTGTGATACAGAATTTAACTTGGTTTTTGTTACCTGTTACTATGAAGATATGATAGGAAACACCCTTGCTGCTATGTATCATCCAAGAAGTAGTATACTACATATTTTGTCAAAGAGTGTCAGATGTTTATGGCTTGAATCTTCCTGCTCTGTAGCAAGATAAAAATTCATTAATTTTCTCAGTATCAAACCCTGGTGGCATAGGAAACCTGAGGCAGATTAGGGTACAGAATAAAGAAGTAGTTCTTTACCCCATGAATGGGTTAAAAGCCACATCATTTTGCTTATAGCAATCTTTTCAGGAATTTGAAATCTGTTCATTGCAGGGCTTTCCATACATATTGTACCTTTAATACTGCATATTTTTTCTCTGCTGCATCATTGCATTATGACAATTAAGGTGATAAGATTATAGATTAAGTAAATCAGCATTTGGATGATCCCAGTTTTAGGCTGTGGACTACTTAGGCATTTGGAGTAGGCCCAAAATGTCACTAAATTGTTCAGTTTCTTACCCTGATATAGTGTCATCTTGGCTTTATGATCCTTAACATTCTGGTTTCAACTAAGAGTGACCTAAATTCCCAAGTTATTTGAGTTCTACGTGCTGTGAGACTGTGATCTGAGCAGTGTGTGATTTACACAGGGAGTTAGTTTAAGCATCTAGATCTGCTTCTCAACTTGCCTGCCTTGTTCTTTACTCACATGATCCTGAAGGTATCACTTAGGGCATTCATGGAAGAAATGAAACATCACTTTTGTAATGGCAAGTTTAGGGAAGTCCTAAAGATCTTAGGACATATCTGTTGACTGTCAGTTCACTCCTCCCTAGGCTGAAGATAATAATACACATGCTTCATGACTGTGAATATTATATATGATCATGTATTAAACAGAAGCAACAGAAGTACAGTGAAAGGTAGGTGTGGGTTGATTTAGTGGCTTCAGGGTCTATGAATTAAAATCAAAGAACTTCAGACTGTCATCTTTTACAATGGGAGGATGTTTGTTTTTCAAAACAAGTCATTCAACCTGTGTAAAAATACATAAGGAACTGCAGATGCAAAGGAGCAGTTATAGAAATTAATAGAAGTGCACTACTGTTTAGGTTTCATTGCAGGCATTGAAAGTAGACACAAGAAGTAATTAGCCTTTCTGGAGATTGTATTAAGTACTTTTTCCTGAAAGTGCCTGGTGTTAGGTTTGATTCCAGTTGGTTCTGTTGAGGTCACATCTCCTAATTCTCCTAATGATTTCCCATTACATTACATTGCACTTGGGCTTTTTATTCCATGTCAGGAAATAAAATAAAGGCACTGATTGAAGTCTTTATTACAGAAAAATCTTGGAATTGTGGACCCATTAACAATTATGATAGAATTGATCAGCTATCAAGATTGCTTGGTGCCTTTCTTCAATGGCCTATATTTACTGACACTAAGAATTTATATAATGCATGTATGTGGAAAATATCACCTTCATTTGCTTTGAGAATCATATCGTTTATTGTTGGTGATTTCTGACAATAAATCAGTTCCTTCACAAGCAGCCCAGAGTACTATTTAGCAGTGTGATGAGGATGGCACCACATTTACTGGCTCTTAACCCCCCCATCCAATCCCAGCTCTTGATTTTTAGTCCATGATTTCTATATCATTTTACCACTAGTGGGCACTCTAATTTTGTTTTTCTCCACAGATCAGCTGTTTTAAGAGGTTTTATTCTCTAAATTGCATTTTGGTAAATTTTCTGAAATATCTTTATGTTTCCAGTGTCACAGTACAGATGAAACATTTCAGATCCAGGACTAAGGACAAATTAAAAAGGAGAAAAAGGCTAATCAGTTTGAATAATTTTTAGAGACTTATTTACCACACAGTGTCTATCATGCTTGAATATTGGGCAGTATCTTGTTCTGAGACTGACTCGTAAACTTGCTTGAAGATTGTGTAATCCAATATTTCACCACCTTCTCTGCTTTCTTCCTAGTTCTACCACTATTATCCATCTGCCATAAAGGGGAAGAGAAATCTTTTTTTTTTTTTTTTTCGGCACTGGGGATCGAACTCACGGCCTCACACCTGCCAGACAGGCGCTTAAGCCACTGAGCCAAACTCCCAGCTAGAGAAATCTTTTTGATGTTATCTTTTTCCAGGGACATTGACCTCTCCTGTGATACTCTAGGATTTATAGCTCAGAAAGTTCAGCATTCTTACTGAAAGTTCAAAAGTTCTGCTTTCTTATCAATTTAGTTCTTAGAGATTCTAAAGCAACTAGAGAACAGAGAAGGGCAAGGTATAAAGTTCAAGCTATTCTCTTTAAGGGTAACATCAGGTCTCTATTGCATCAGATTCTGCCAACCTAACTCTTGTCAATGTTTTTCAGCCAAAGAGTCCACTGGGTTTTCTACACGTTTCCCAGAGGGAAAACACACACCATAAAAACTATGGGGTTGGGCTGGGTATTCAGCTCAGTGGCAAGCACAAGGTCATGAGTTCGATCCCCAGCACAAAAAAAAAAAAAAAAAAAAAAAAAAAAAAAAAAAAAAAAAAAAAAAGAAAAAAGAAAGAAAGAAAAGAAAAGAAAAGAAAAAAAATCTATGGGGGAATCTCAATAAGAGGGATTTGGGCTTTGGATTATTCTGAAACAGTCTCTGGACTTGGTTCTAGATCGGTTGCTGTCAGAAAGTGGGGCAATTTTATGAGGCGCTCTGCCATAAGAAATTTAGCCTGAAATTAAAATAAAACTGGAATTGGTGAAAGAGCTGTCCCTTGTTTTAGTTGTGGAGAGGAGTTTGGTATTTTAGCAATTACACACATGGCCTTGTTTTTCATCTAACCTTACCATAAACTCACAGTATTTTGTCTGATGTTGACGTTCTATGAGAGTGTTTATGGCTAAAAAGAGAGCAGCATGGTCGAGTTGTGACCCTCAGAATGGTTTCTGCAAATCAGATGCTACATTTTTCTCACTTTGTAAGATTCTCCAATCCACTAACAGTATTCCTCTTTAAAAATTCTGATTAACCAACATTTTTGAGGAATGAAATAATTACAAATAAGACAACTTGTATTTCCACAGTAAACTTACATAATTATACATAAAAGTGATGGAAATTGCATGGACTTGTGAGCTCATGTAATTTTATTTCAATGAAATGTGCATTTCTATATGGAAATTTCAGTTGTTGAATATGGCCTCCCCGTTACTGCTCTCGGAGTTTATCCAGTCTGACTTTCTTTGGACTGCCATAATAAAGTAGCATAAAGTAGGTGGCTTATAAGCAGCAAGTATTTCTTTCTCACAGTTCTGGAAGGGAGGAAGTCCAAGTCCCAGGCACTGGCAGTTTGAGAGTCTGGTGAGCCTGACCCCATCCTGGTTCTTAGGAATGGTACTTTCTCGCTGGAAGGGAAAAGTCACTCTCCAGAGCCGTAAGAGTGCTGCCCAGACTAGAACACTTCTATTTCACTTCCTCAGTCATTCAAGTGTCTTATTCAAACACTTCTTCATCTGAGGCCTCCTCTATCACATAGCCTAAAGAACCCTCCTCCACCTTCTCTAGGCATTTCTCTTAGCCTGACAGTATATACACACAGTCCCTACTTACTATAGTTTGGCTAATGATTTTTGATTTAACAATGATTCAAAAATTATAGGCATTCAGTAGAAAGCATACTTCAAATTCTGAAAGTTTTGGTTGTTTTTATTTTTTTAAGTTGACAATATTCTGGGCTGGGGATGGTAAGATGCACTCTTGCAATGCTGTGAAGCAGCATGGAACTCAAGCCTGCAGTCAGCTCTGCCATCAAAAGTGTAAGCGATAAATGCTACATAGCGTACTGCGCTGCTGAGCTGTGATGATTGGGAAGTTGGGTGTTTCAGATGCATTCTCCACTTGACACAACCTTTTTATAAGTCAAGCAGTATCTATATTTTATTCATAATCTGTCTTTTATACTAGAATCAAAATTTCTTGAGGGTAAGATTTATCATTGCTGTATCCCCACTGTCTAGAGAACTGCATGACAGTAATTTTTTTTTTTTTGGCAGTACCAGGGATCAAACTCACAACTTTGCACCTGCCAGGCAGGCATTTAAGCCACTGAGCCAAACCCCTGACCCTATTTTTTGAAGTAGTGTTGCACGATGTAGCTCAGGCCGGCCTTGCTCACGTTGTAGTCCAAACCTCGAACTCAAAACACTCCACCTACCTCAGCCTCCCAAGTACTGGGATTAAAGGTGTGTGCCACCATGCCTGGCTTGACAGTAAATATTGAATGAGGAAATAGGTGGGAGGAAACAGTGGCCTTCAACCTGGGAAAAGCTTAATAACTACAAGAACTATTAAGGTCAGAGGGCCTGGAGCCTGGGTGGAGACAGACTGAAATGAACTGAGGTGGTAGAGGGAGGTTTGCCCAGTTGTGCCACTCAGGCTCTGGTCATAAATTTGAATTTTACTCCAATCCAGGAGGAGGTCATTACAGATTTCACAGGAGAGTGATCTGTGGGCTTCTCTGGTTGCTGAGTGGGGGGATTTATGGAGAACTTGTCTCAAAAAAAAAAAACTTTGCAAGGGGCTGCAGGTGCTTAGTGGCAAGTGAACACCATTTTGGATAGCACATAAATAGAAAGTGGCACCATTACAGAAAGTTCTTTTAGTACTTCAAATAGATGTTTCAAATAGATGATGCTGCTGTAGAGGAGAATGGCAACAATGAAATGCAAATGAAGTGGCAGATCTGGAGATAAAACCAGCAGAATTTCTTGATATAATAAAATGTCTTAGGTACTTTCTTGTTGCTGGGACAAAATACCTGACACTCAGAAGTTAAGGGTCAAAAGGTTTATTTTGGCTTACAGTTTGTAGAGGGTTAGTGTATGGTCAGCTGACTCCAAGGCAGAGCAGCGTGGCAGAGGGGCATTGCAGAGGAGAAACAGTCCATAACAGGGCAAGCAGAAAAACAGCAAGGCTGCCATCCTACTTTCTCTTTTTATTCTATCTAGTGTATGAGAAAATCCGTTGGTGCTGCCCATACCCAAGGTGGGCTGTCCCATTATTCATATCCAGAACTGTGCCAACCCAATTAGTGGACTAATTTAGTTATCACACACCCATAATCCAGGATCTCACACCGATGATCCAGTCACCCCCCAAAAGCTCCATGTGTGAACACATGAGGCTTTTCCTGGGACACCTAGATATAAACCATAACAATGAATGCAGAAGTAAGTAAGCAAATCAAGATAACTCTAAGGTTACAGTATGAGAGGCCAGCTGGAGGTGATGCTTACAGATCAGAAATTAGGAAGAAAAAGACTTGTTTAGGCTATCTGGTCAACGACTTTAATGTTTCATTACATTCACCTTGAGTTGCCAGTAAATAGCCAGAAATAGAACCTGGAGCTAGGGAAACAAATCTGGGGTTGGTTTTTTCATGAATTTCTTTTAGCTATCCTTTCTTCCACATTACCCTCTCACCCATTCTTATCAATTTGAAATGTGTTCTAGTATGGTAGGGCACAGTAAAATAAACAAAAGATTGGGAGATTTCCTCACTTATCTGCTTCCTTTTATTGCAAAATTTCTCATTTTTTAAAGATATAGACTTAGGTGCAGACCG
>RJWM01015560.1:0-47661 GCA_004363535.1 Dasyprocta punctata | reverse complement strand
CCCAAAAGGGAAAGATAGCACAAATATCACTCAAAGCTGGAAAAAAACAAAGAAACAAAACAAAACAAACAAACAAAAAAACCAACAGCAACAACAACAACAAAAAACTCAAGTATTGACTACTATAAGGAATAGTCTTACCTTTTAACTAGAAAAGTTACTACCTCCCTTAAATATTTCCAACAGCTTCATGATCAACAACTCAAAAATTTATGTTTGTATAAAACTACTTGCTTACAAACTTTGAATGACTGTACTTATTCTTAATCAAATATCTGTGTAACTCCCTATATTCCTTGTGACTCTAGCCCCTACCACCTCACAGAGAAAATCAACCTATTCTTTCAGTAATTTGCAGATAATATTTACATGTTGTACTCTTTCTAGTTTAAGACAACAAATTTATTCCAATATATTTCACATAGGCATTAAAAATAATTATTGAATGAGTAACTCCAAAGTGATGAACCATCTGGTAAGTTTTAAGATATTTTATTTTTGTTTTAAATTATTTGTCAACGAATTTGTTATATTCATAAATTTGGTCTCATGTTAAGGTACTCTGTGCAGTCAAAAGGAAACTTTATAGTCAAAATATACCTTCTGGTTTATATTTAGTTTTCAAGAGAATGAGAAAAGATTATTCAACCTGCCCCTGGCCTCCCAAACCTTGCCTGTCTTGCTTCATATTCTCATCACTAGAAAGCAGCATATATAATCACAACTTCATACCCCAATATTGTTAGATATGCCAAATAAAATCCCTACAAGAAAATCAACCTGACATTTTAAAAAGCCAAATATAATATATCTATCTTAAATTGATAGGCTTAGTGTTGGATTGGTACCAGTGCTGAAATCTTAATAGCAGTCAGAATTGAAGACGAATTCCCAGTTCACAAATCAGGGAGGTTGAAGATTGAGATCAGTGATAGTGTGTTTGCGTAGCATACCAAAAGCCCTGACTTCACTGTCTGGCTCCACTGAAAAACAGCAGCAGCAACAACAACAACAACTTCCCATAGAGAATCTTTAAAAAGCCAAAAACAAATTAAGACACTCTGAAAAAAAAAAGACTCTGGTTTGAGGATTTACAATTGATAACTCAAATCTTCTACCTTTGGAGTATCACTGAGAGAAAGAACTGAAGTTAAAAGCATTGAATAGATGATAAAACATTGGGTAGTATCTAGTAAACTTTAGGATGCTACTCTTCCTTTCTTTTCTTTCTTTCTTTCTTTCTTTCTTTCTTTCTTTCTTTCTTTCTTTCTTTCCTTTTTTTTTTTTTTTCTGGTACTGGGAGTCAAACTCAGGACTTTGCTCTTGCCAGGCGGGTGCTGTTCCACTGGGCAATATACCCAGCAGGATGCTAACTCCTTCCAAGTTGCAGGAAGCTGGAAGCTATATTTACTCCATCCCTTTGTCCCAGTTGCCCAGATGTTGAAGACACTGGCAGGCCACAGGGTCTTCTGCTTGACCACCACAAGGCGATTCTGGCATCTTTCTCAAGGGGATTTTTTCAGCCCCTCAGCAACAACAGAATTAGGCCTTAAGCTAGTCTAAGGTATTTGTCATTGTTCCTTAAATTATTTTTTACAAAACAGTTCAAAGTGGAACTACATTCTCAAAAGACTGTAAACTGCTATAAGATATTAATTGTGGCTACTTTGAAATGCCTTTGAAATCTCATTTGAAGGATAACTAAGATTATTCTAGATGTCACTTTGCTAATTTTATCTGGTGGAAGGTGTCAGAATGGTCCGTTAAGCATTCTTTTTAACTATTCAGGTTTAGAAAAATACATTTGAAAGAAAATAATAGTGCATTCACTAGTTCAGAGAGCAGCAAGTAAGGGGAACATTACTCACAGTATCTGTTTGCATGCCGCACATTTGTTGATGAATGCCATTTCATCAGGGCTTTGGAAAAGTTTTTTATCTTGAGGACAGAACAATTTTCCATTTTTCATCAATGGCTGAAATTCACCGCATGTTTCCTGAAAAAAAAATAGAATGCACTTACTAAAAACTCATGTTTAAAAAAGACTTAAGAACTTTCATGAGCAGTATTATTTAATGGCTAATGTTCCTTTTTACAGAAGCCATTCATTCTATTGATATGAATAACAAAAACAAAACAATGAATTTGGGTCATCTGTTGGAGATTACAAATTCACCTAGTTGTCATTCATGTGGTATAATTAATAAACCAGAAAGAATAGAAAACATGTAGTAAAAAATCTGATTTGATATTCCCAAGTTCTTATTTATGACCTGAACAGTTTTAGTAATTTAAGTTTTCAAAGGCTCCACTAAACTAGGGATATAATATGTGCACTTTATAAGAAGATTCAATGTTGCATGTGAAGTGCATATTCATTCAGTAAATTTTCTCACTGTTCTTATTAGGGTAGTGGTACTGGTCATTATTATTATTATTGGAATATCCTAAGATGGTACATTAAATATCTAGCACACTGCAGGCCAACCAGCATTTCTGTGAGTGGAGTATGAAAGGGTTGTGAACTGAGACAATCTGTTAACATTGGAAACTTTAAGATACCTCTTCCTACATTTCCCAAAGTGTATACTACAATATATCAGATCCTAGAAATGCTAACAGTTGTCAAATGAAAAGGACCACCTTCATCATGTATGTTTGGAAAACTAGTTTCTACACTGATTCTTTTCCTGGAAAAAATATCCACATTGTGCGATGCGTCATTTGACCTAGGAGCACAGGCAGACCTACTTAAAGCCAATGAAGCTGAAGTTTCAGGACCATTCACTGTCATTTCTTTTCCCAAGACCTTGCAAGAGCCTAGCCATTTTGTAATTTCAAATTTTAATTCTTTTTTTTTAAGTACTTCCACTCCAACAGCTAACACCATCAAAGTCACCAACACTGTCACTACCAGTAAAAAGAAAGTTGGTGAATCTAAAGAAGTAATGTGCTATTGTCTCAAAACTCTCTCGTCCTCCCTCCCTCTCATTTTATTTTTTGCTCAATTTTATATTCTGTGCAACATTCTGTGCTATATTGGGTTTGTGTTCTCTTTTTGAAGTGCCAAGGATTATACTGTACCAAATTTGGGAGGAGGAGTAGAAACCACATTGAATACTAGAATTGATGAAGAAAAGGGCAATAAAATAACCTTTCAAAGTGAGAATTCTATGTTCATTCAATATATTTTATTGAAGTTCTGCTGTATATGTTACTCTTTTCTAATTTAAAATCATTGACACATTTCTGATTGGTTGTAAAGTGCTGATTTAAAATGTTGTATAGTCCCTATTAATTTATAAAGTTCACTAGTCCTTTAAATCCAGACTTTGGATTCAGTTTTTTTCAGTTCTGTTTTTGACCAAAAAAAAAATCCTGCCTTACGATGTTTTCGTTAGAAAATAAATAAAGGATTTCCTCCAATTCCTACAAACATATCCTTTCCCAAAGGATTTATTATAGGATTCTATTGCACCTCCTGTAGTTTTATAATAATTTATTCAGTCAATAATCATTTATTGTGAGCTGCCTGCATTTTGCAAGGTGCCCCAGATACACAAGGAAATTAAACAGACTTATCCTTGAATGAACAGAGCTTATACCTCAAATAGAGAATGATGCATCTAATCAAGTCTCATAAGCATGATAGAAAACTGGTAATGTTTGCAGAATGATAAATAATAAAGAAGAGTAAATAATATCAGAGATCAGCCTGGGAAATTTTGCTGAGGATGACCTGTTAAAATATCTCTCAGATTATTATCACTGCTCAGTGATCCTATCTGAGTAGCACAGTAGTAATTTCTGGCAACAGATTAACAACTGGGTATCTTGCAATCTGTGTCTTATCTCTGATTCTGTAATATTTTATGCTAACTTTGCAATTTACTGCCTCATTTATCAGATATAAGAGAATCCATACAGTGTTGAAAATCTTAGATTGAAATGAGAGAAGAGTCTTTGTCTTCATAGTAGAAACAGATCTCTTGTGAGGTCAATCTTAGAGAAAATATAAAGACCCATGATAATATTGCAAGGAAGTTCTAAATACATTTAAGTGCTTAATTATTAAAGAAATAAATCCAACAGTGTTACTTCTGAATTGAATTTCTACAATGTTACAGTAAAATGAGAACCTAAAACCTAAACAGATCTACTTTTTAACAAGTGGGTATTGAGAGTAAGTTAGAGTTTTGATCAAAATGTTTAACTAGTTTAGATGAGGCTCAATACTATTTTCCAAGTTATGAAATTTTTCAGTGTATTCTTTCATACATGAGGAAAAGCTCCAAACTGTAACTGAATTATGTTTTCCTCTGGGAAAAGCAGACTGTGCTCCCAATTACCAGAATAGGGAGAGTTTAAGCCTGAGGAAATCCACACCAACAAGCCATCCTGACATCTGAAGTGGAGTGTAACTCCTGGCTCTCAGCATATTTTTATTCTGTTATTGTTGCTGTTCTTATTTTCTGCACATCACAGGAAAACTGGATCCTTTTTGAGCCAAGTGTTCTTTGTTTACTTCTCTCACTGTTGATATCTTCCATTCTCCATCACAGACCTCATCTTCAAATCCATCGCTCCAGCTCAGTGTAAGAACACAAACAAGTTTTCTTTGACTTCATATGCTGAAGATGCTTGCAAGTTGCTACAGTACTTCTCCATGCTGGTCTGGTTCATGTTTATTATATGTAACATGTTTTTGAGGTGTTACAAAGAATTCGAGGTCCTGAATTTGGAAAACAACAAAAATCCAGCACCATTGATAGTATTTTTCTGGTGGCTCAATATCTAAAGAACATGATTAGAAAATTTTCCAGAAAAATCCTTTCTTCTTTATGATCTTGCCTTTCATGCCAATATGAGGTGGCTGAACTCACATTGTTAAATATTTTTCAATGAAATTGAGCTTATGGACATGAAAAATTAGGTAACGAAAATGTTTCAGTCAGCATTTGAAACATTGAAAAATAAAATGATTCCTTTATGCTCAGTAAGATTAGAGATCCAAATAAACACACTCTCTGGTTCCTCTAAATCTAAATCCAGCCTTTTTCTACTTTACCATACTTGCAGTCCTCTCTTTAATCAGCCAACTTAGATGAAGTAGTAGAGATTATGATGAAATTCTCTAGAACATTTCTGTGAGACATTTGCTTTTTAAAAGTAACAATAAAATACAACAAGAAAGTATTTTAACCATAGTTTGAAGAATTTTGGTGTCAAGAAGAGTCACTTCCTATTATTTAATTGTTCATGTCTTCGAGTGATACAGTGGAAGTTGCTATGTACATAACATGATTTTAAATGCCAAATTAACAGCATGCATAACAGTGCAGGGGAGGGAGAAATGGGCTTTAACTTTTCTTTCAAATAGTAAATTTTAATTTGTATTAAAAATAATTTGTTTATTTCTCAAAGAAAAGATCTTCTGCATTAGGTCCTCTCCTGTCACAGGTGCTTCTCCCTGGCCTGCTACAAGTTGCAAAATTCTTCACATTCACTTCCACACGAACTCCAGACCCTTTTTTGAGACTTCATCCCCTGATGAAGATAGCTATTTACTGTCTCAATGAGAACAGACACCACCTTTGTTCCCTGGAATTGCTCCAGAATCCTCCTTTATTTTTTCTTTTAACACTAGTTTGTATTTAAAGTACTATATATTTTACTAATTTATATATTCGCTTGTCTTTTTTTCCTCTACTAAAATATAGGATAAGATTTTCATCTAGTTTGTTCACTATACAATATTCTCAGAATTTCATACAGGGTCTGATACATGACAGGTTCTCAATATTTGCTGGGTGAAATCTATACACTGATTATATATACTAGACACAGAAAACCCCTTTTGGCATTACAATTGCCACAAAGCATTTTAGTTTCCTGAAAGGTGTACGGTGTATTGTGATTTTGCTCAGCTGCTAAATGGTACAGCAGTGGTTTTTTTGGTTGATTTATTTTGTATTTAAAGAACTTTAAAACACTTCTAAGCATGGTAGAGTACCTCTTTCAGACATCTGTCATCATTAATATGTTCACTGTGAGAGAAAGAAAAAGACAGAGAGAGATACAAAGACAGACAGAGAGACAGAAAGAAAGAGAGAGAGACAGAAAAATTCATGGTTTGTTCATAAAAGCATGTTTCAGTGTTTTTAACAAAAGCCATTAGTACCTATAAATGCAATATGTCTGTGTTATTTAACATTAAGGTGTTGGCCACAATCCATTTTTCTTTAGAGACCTTGGAATGAATTCAATGAGAAAAAGCAGGACTGACCTGATTTGCATCCTCACTGGCAGCATCTGGGACAAAAATGCAGAAACCAAAGTTAGGGGACTGTAAAATATTCAGTAAAAAAATCAAGCAAATCATTCAGTGCAGTGTTTGTGCTGCTTTAATGGTAATATATGGTCAAACCACAAACTTTTTTTGAGGACTTTTTTTAGATTTACCATGGCAATTGAAATGAAGACACTCTACATTTAGTATACATACTCACATACTTCCAATCTCTCAGAAATATGTAATTACTTTAGCAAATCATACTCCTGTGCTTTCTGACACACTCAAAATATCTAATTTACAAAAGCACCTTTTAAACTATGGTAGTCTCCCTTTATAAATTACAATATAACATACGTATGATGAATATCATACTAATTTAAATATATTTTAAAATTATAGTATCATGAAGTTTATATCACATATACACAAAAATTCCACTTTCCAAATTCTGGTTAACCTATCTTCTTATTATAGGTACAAATATTAGATATATAGCAAAAGTTAAGGTTAACTAAAATCAAAGACTATTCCACTCTCTCATTCCTTGCTCTCCTGTATTTATACACTCATCTTTGGAAAGTGGGCATCATTTTTATACAATGATCTTACTGATTTTATCTCTAAGATTTTCTTTTTTAACATGTAATGATTTGGAGCAAGACAAATCTAGGCAATCCGTCTTTCCTTTATATCAAATGGTACATTCTAAATCCTAACTTCTAGTTTTCTAGAAGTCCCTTACCCTCTAGAAGCAATACTTTAAATCCATTGACAATACTTTAAGTCTAAAAATAAGTTAGAAGACACTACTGCTTTAAAACAAAACCAGATGGCTTTAGGTTGTTTAAAAATTTTATTTATACATGTAATATTAAATATATGTTATTTACATATGTTTTAAATTTCTAATATAGTTTGATAAACACACAGATATACATGAGTTAATGCACTTGGTGAGAGGAACATTAAAAGGTATGTATTACCTTTACAGAACAAATATAGAATTAATCAAAGAATTTATCATGGACAAAAATTTACTGGTTCTTCAATTACTTGCCTTTTGTCTTTTCTAGATAACAAAGTCATTGTAAGTCCACATATATAAATATTCAAAATTCTATGTGTGGAAAAGATTCTATATAGAGACACACACACATATCTTTTTCTTGGCAAGTGTAGAGGGAGAAAGGTCCCTTCCTCAGGACTTTGAGATGTGTGGGAAGAGGTTAAATTGCATGCAAATTGCTCACCTCGTATAAGGCAAAGAGCCAGGGTCAGAAGCACTGGCACAGTGACTGTCTTCATGGTGAAGATGATGTAAGTTGGCTACAGGTCTGCTCTGTGCATTGCTCAGCTGGTGCTCTAAGACTGAACTCAGGAAACACAGCTCACTTTTATACATACTGGCAGTACTGGTGACACACACACATAGAACCAGTTGTTCAGGCTTGTGCTAGACTTTAGATACCACACCAGTTTATCTTCTATCCTTTAGGATCGTGTCAATGGGGCAGATTTAAGCAGATCATGTCTATTTCTAAAGTCGTAATGAGTTTTCATGGTGTCCCTGGCCCCTGATGAAGGCAAAAATCTGAGTCCAAGGACCCTACTCAGAGTCGAATACTCCATAATCGTATGTGACAGCTGAGATTCTCAGCAGCACCAGACATACTTCTTTGTGGATAAACTTGTTTCTATTTGGAATCCTTTCATAAGTGGGAGGGGAGGAGAAAACAAGACAGATTGGCTGTCTTACCAGCCAGGTAAAGATTTAAAACGCTCTGTGTCTAGACAAAGCAGCTTGTGCTGAGAGAACCAAGGACTCCTGTTAGTTCCATCTGTAGATATTCTGAACTACCTGAATTGATTGTCCTGGCTCAGATGTACATTAGATAAGAATGACCCTAAAACAGAGCATAGCAAAACTGTAAGATTGAATGCTTATGGAAACAAACTTAGAGAAGGTTGCATCGCTTTCCAAGATCTCATAGTTAAGATAGGAGAAGCAGACCCTGCACTCACAGAAGCAGAAGTGGGTTCATCATTCTTTCCATTCCACACTGCTTCACCCTTGTAGCAAAAGCAGAAACTCTATGAACACAAAGTTGATATATGACCACTTTTGAAATTCTCAATCTGAAGGATATTTTATGTCCTGAAGCCTAATCGCATGTCCCAACCAAATATCACATCCATAAGCATTGAAGAATCAAGGTTTAAAGTTCCATAGCCCATAACTATCCAAATTACTGTTTGAAAAATATGACATAATTAGTTTTCCCTAAATTAAGTTTCTTATCATATAATTCTATATTTAGTCTCCCAAGAAGGAAAGAGTAAATGTTATTAAAGGTTATAAATATATAAATGAAACATTATTTTGAGAGAAAACTTCTTACTTCCTTCTTTCAGCCTAAAAGTAACATCTTTTGTCTACCAGGTTATTTCACTATAAGCTTAATTTTGTCACTTGAAGAACTTGCAAAAATAACAAGCCAAATCCAAATGGTCTGATTACAGGAATCTCAGTCTTCACAATCATAGAAGGAAAATTCTGGGCTTATGTCATCAAGGACTTTTTGTGATTGTTTCAGGACTGCTATCAAGACTGGCCAGTTAGAGAACATGCCAATATTCCAAGAGCCACTAAATAAGGAGAGTATGCCCTTTTTCCTGTTCTCTCTCCATGAAATATTTATTTCCTATAAATATTGGTTTTAATGTCTGCACATCCACAATAGCTTTGTTGGTTTTCAATAGTTCAGTAAAAACCGTGACCTCGGAAAGCAAGTTTAGATTGCATTCATGTTGGAGGTTAGAAAATCAAAGTCCATCATAGCTTAACGGAAAGACAATGGGACAGACAGTTACAAAGTCTATTTCTATTCCTGTCTTTGCAACTACAGAGCATAATGAAGATGAACCATGCTTTGAAACATGGTAACTCGAAGTCTAAAACTTGACTCACCAATTGCTATGCTATCTTTAGACAAACCATTTGTTTTCTATGAGCCTTCCCTTCTAATACGTAAAACAGAGAAAATAAGATCTACACTGTATGAGTGTTATAAAGCATAAATGTAAGATATACAAACACACACACAGGCATGCACACACATATTTGTGTGTTTGCTACTTGCAACAATAACAAGCATATGTGATACACTTTACAATTAATTAGAGGTGTTCTCTCCATTATAATGATGTGGTTCTATTAAATAATTTCTAGGATTCCAAGAAAAATCAACATCTCTTGACCATGGAGTTCAATAACAGATTTAAGTTTACTCAGCAGAGAATCACTCCCTCAATACATTTCATATAAAATTAAAACAAAAGATACCTATGTTCTTTTTATTTTCATGGTTGTAGTCATTGATTCTTTCTCTATAAATTCCTCTTCTAAATGTTGACATACCAGCACTAAATGTGAGACCATATAAAAAGTGTCTCATCCATATATTCTGCATTTGGTAGCAGGAAAGTTTAATGCCTTGCAATAAAATTGATGACTGTGTGACGTACTTCCATGAGCCCAAATATAGCTTGAATGAATATTATTCCCAGAAATTTACACAACTAAAACTAGCAGTAGAAAGTATCAGTACACATGATGAAAGGAAACAAGTGACTTGGTTAGTTTATGCAATTAAAATTAGCAATAAAAAGTATCAATACACATGGCAGAAGGAAATATGTGACTTGGTTAGTTTACACAATTAAAGCTAGCAGTTAAAGGTATCAATATACATGAAAAGGAAACCCATGACTTGGTTAGTTTACACAATTCATGGAAGCTAGCAGTAAGAACTATCAATACACATTGCAAAAGGAAACAAGTATTCCCAGGAGTGGAAGTGGTGCTAGGGAGGAACAAAAGAACCAAAGATGAATACCTCTTTGAAGAATCTCTGCTATGAGGGACTGTGGAAGGAGCTGGTTTCCTTCTTAATGCACAGTGCTCCTCATCTGCAGAACCTCCCGAAAGAATGGAAGAGGTTAGGAACTCTTTCAAGCGGAGAAGGTGGTCACAAGAATATCCAACGAGCACCCCACTGCTGGGAGTCCCTGTCAGTGGTTTTTCTCCGGTTCATTTAAGAAATGTTGAAATCCAGAGGTGATTCATCACATTTTCTGTCAATCACTTCTTTTTTTTTTTCTAAAAAACACCACAGTTATTAAGTTCATACAAACAGGACTGAAGTTTTGAAGAACAGAGACTTACATCAGCTTGATCAGAGTACTTTTCTCAACTCAAAGGTCTAATTTTTCAGCTTTTAGTTATTCAAAAAACATGCAGATCCCTTTTTTCTCTCATTAGAAAGGAGTTAGATTATAAAAATGATGAACTTTATGACGCTACAAATTTATCAAGTGCTTCATAATCTGAATTCTTGGGAGGAATATTGACACAGGATAAGAAAGTATAAAAAGTACAAAGTTAACCAAATTTTTTCAAACCATTAATGTTACTAAAAACAAATGTTATTTCCAAACTCAAAAATTAGTCTCCTTTTGCTACACAGAGAGCTCTTTGCTGATGATAATCTTCAGTAAACTACAGCTCCCTATAATTAGATCAACTTCCACAGCTTTCAAAACAATCTTCTCTTCATTAGTTCTTTTGATTTGTTTGTACAGTGTTATGAAGTAGCAAAAACAGTTATGATTATCCTCTCCTAATGCACTAAAAAGGGTACCATTAAAAAAGCCTAGAGTAGCAACTAACTTGGATCACCATCCCGGCCTTGATGCGTTTTTATTTTTTGCACTCTTAACCTCTCTGAATCCTTGTGGATTCCCCACAGACTTTCATGCAGTTCACAGAAGCCAGACACTGCAGTCTTTTAAACCAAGTATAACATTTAACCGCTAATGAAATTCTTTCATCTGATCTCCTTCTCCTCCTCCTTCTCTCTCTCTCTCTCTGTCTCTCTCTGTCTCTCTCTTTCTCTCTGCACACACACCCATATACACATAATCATGTGGTTAGAAAGAGGTATGTTGTGACCATGACTGAAAAGAATAGTCTTCAACTTACAAAGTTCAACTTGTAATTTTTCAACTTTACAATGATGCCAAAAAAAAAAAAAGTGCACCCATACAACCATTCTGTTTTTCACTTTCATTGAAATAATCAATACATTTCAATAAATTACAAAACAGGCTTGGTTTAGATGATTTTTGCCCTCAGGAGGAATAAGCTTTGAGGACATTTATAGTTGGCTCGGGTGGCAGGCATGATGATGCACGTCTTTAATCCCAGGACAATGGGAAGCTGAGGCAGAAGGATTGCAATCTGCAGCCTAGCTTGGACAATTTAACTTACAGCTTAATAAAAGTGAGTCTCAAAATTTTTAAAAAATTGGTTTTTAACAACTGACATGTAGCTCAATGCAAAAACCCTAAATTCAAGCTTTTGTACAAAATACTAACAGACTAGACTAAGCCTTCACATGTGAAATGTATTAGCACTAGGTTAAGTGTGCTCAGTATGTTTTGAACTTTAGATATTTTCAGCTTATGATTGGTTTATCATGAATTAATTCAGTCACAAGTTATTCCACTTTGTGAAATACAACAACTTGACAACAGCTTTGACTGACCTTATCATCTCAAAATGCTTCATTAACAACTACATTTCTCTATGAGAATTTCTTTCCATTTGTCTGGAAAGAGAAAGAGAACTTACAGATAAGTATCTTATTTTATCTAAGAATACAATGGGATGGGCATTGTTTGTTTACTGAGAACATAGACTCTCCTATTTATAGAAATAATTATTGCTTCTATTAGATTAAGATTTAAAAACAGGACTATTTCAATGCTTAAGTGTATTAATTATGAGATATAAAGTTAAAGTGATTAGTTCTTAAATAGAGTATCCATGTTTTCTTTGGAGTCAATGTTATTTGAACCCTTGTTCCATTGTCTCATACAGCCCATCACCAGAAAATTTAGTACATTCTAAAGTCTCCTAGGATGAACTTGAAAATCAAAAAACAGAGATTGATGGAATGATATCCTTCAAAAAATGGCTATAATGAATTGGTTCTGAAGGAGTTAAGAATATGCTGAATTTTTGCAAAGAACATTGTATGTTTTATATGTATGATGTATGTATAGGTATAGTAAGCAAGAACAAAATTGTTGTTCATAAGCTGTTATTTATAAACAATATCTAGAAAAGATAATTTCTTATTGGGTGGTACACTCATAATTCTTGTGGACAGGAGACTCAGGCAGGGGGATTTTAAGTTTGAGACTAGCATGAACTACGTAAAGAGACTATCTCAAAAAGAATCAGACAAGACAAGGTGATGCTCTAATTTCATAAAAGAATTGCCGAAGAGATACAAAATTTGTTAGGATTTGTTACGTAGTTAGTGACATGTACAAAAATAAAGAGTAAGTATTATCTCATTTTTTCCTTACAGGTAAAGAATTTGTAACAGAGAACGTGACTGTATTTGAAAGCAGTGTTTTTTAAGTGGTCATTAAAAATGAGGCTATTAGGGTGCATCTTAATCCAAACTGATGGATGCCTTTAAAAAAAGGAAATTTGGGCACACTGAAACGTTTAACTTTTCAATGTCTCCAAAAGTCTCCTAGTCACAGGCCCGGTTTCTGGAAGGTGATGGGATCATGGAGATATTATGGCTATTAGTGGATTAGTCCATATAATGAGTTCATAGCTGATTGTGCTGCACAGAGGTGGGGTCTGGTTGGAAAAAGTGGGTCACTGGGTGCTTGACATGGAAGGGTATATGCTGTTCGTGGCTTCTCCCTTCTTTCTTTGTTCCTAGCTGTCATGATGTGACCAGGACCTTCCACCATGCTGCTTCTGTGTTGGTGCCTCTAACCAAGGACTGAACCCAAGAAAGCTGTAAGCCAAAATAAACCCCTCCTCCTTTAAATTGTTAGTGTGAGATATGACTGATACACGCACACAGAGGAGAGACCATGTGAGAACACAGAGAAGGCAGGCACTGCAAGCCAAGGAAAGAGACTTCAGAGGAAATCAAGCCTGTGAAGACTGACCTTAGAGTACTAGCCTCCAGGATTGTGAGAAAATAAATTTCTGTGGTTTAAATTTCCCAGTCTTGGAATTTTGTTGTGCAAGGCTTAGCAAAGAATCTATTTACCATATATATAGTGCGGTCCAGTTGAGAAGAGGGATCAATGGATCCTGACTAAAACTTGTTCTAGGAGAATATCTCTGTTGTTAAGTAGAAAATAAATTGATATTGAACTTTCACAATGGAGTTTACATTTTGCTTCTGTTTTTTCTTGCTTAGCTTTCTTGTGCAGATCTTATCTTTCCTACCCAAAATGATCCTGATTTTTTTTTAAATTTTATTTTAAAGAGAATAAAACAAACCAAAACAGAACAGAAAAAAGCAGATCAGGACAAAACAATGCAAGCAACACAGGATTTCAGAACAAAACAACAGGAAATCAACAGTGGCCACGATAACGTGTCTTGTTTTCTTCAAAACATTTGTCCATATCTTCACACACAATGAATTCTAACAAAACACAATAGTACAAAACTGATAAAAACAAAACAATGAAAGCATTACAGGCCTTCAAAACCAGACAATAGGAAAATCAGCATTGGCTACCATAATGTCTCTTGTTCTCTTCAAAATAGCTGTCCACACTTTCACACATACTGAAGTCAAATAATACAGAATAGACTAAGAAAAATCAAAATAAAGGATAAAAAGATTATTGGACTTCACCACAAGATGATAGGAAATTAGCAATGGCTACCATAATGTCTTGTTTTCTTCAAAGTAGCTGTTCATACCATCACTTGTAATAAAATCAATTCTTGTAAACTCTTTAGGCATGTATCAGCCTACACATGTACATCTCTCCTTTCTATATCAGAGGAGAAGACAAAAGAAAACATAACAAATTACAAGAAAAACAAGAAACCAAAGAGACTAATGAATAATAATAAAGAGCCCAAAACAGTAACAATACAGGTTTGCAAAACAAGGTGGTAGGAACATAACTAAGGTTGTTATTTTGCATAGTTATTTTCAAAATAGTTACTCAGATTACCAGATATAGACTTGCAAAATTCATCTAATCCTATGAATGTTAACTGATTCATTCCAAGAACTGATAGAGTTAGTGATACAATTCTCTTAGCTATCTTAAGTGTATATGCACAAATTTGTATCTTTTCTCTTTTCTCTTCATTCTTTTCTCCTTTTCCCTATCTGAGTTATTTTTTCCCTTTTGGGCAGTTTGTTACCCTTCAACAATATTTACTGAAGATTTTGTATCTTATTTACTCTTTCAGTTTCTTATACTAGGGAGACAATATGGTATTCACACATGTGAGTTTTATTTACTTCCCTTATGAGTATGGTCTTAAGTCACATACATTTACCTATAAAAGCCTCAATGTGATCCTCCTTTATAGCTGAGTAGTACTCCATTGTGTAAAAGTATCGTATCTTTTTTATCCATTCCTCAGTTGATGGGCATTAAGGTTGTTTCCAAAATTTGGCTATTACAAATTGTGCTGCTATAAACATGGGTGCATATATGTCACTGTGGTATGATGTTTTCAATTCTTCTGGGAATATGCCCAGAAGTAGAATAGCTGGGTCAAATGTGATTTCCAATCCCAGTTTTCTGAGGAATCTCCAGACTGATTTCCACAGTGGTTGCACCAGTCTACACTCCCACCAACAGGGCAGGAGAGTTTCTTTTTCCCCATGGCCTCTCCAGCATTTGTTATTGGTGTTTTTCTTGACCCTGGCCATTCATTCTGGAGTGAGATGAAATCTCAGTATTGTTTTAACTTGCACTTCTCTAATGACCAGTGATGCTGAACATTTTTTCGTGTATTTATTTGGCACTTGTATTTCTTCAGCCAAGTAGTGTGTACTCATCTCAGATGCCCATTTTTGGATTGGGTCTTTGAATTTCAGGGTCTGATTTTAATTCTTTATATGTTCTAGATAAAAGTCCTTTGTCTGAGGGAGAGTTGGCTAAGATTTTTTCCCACTTCGTGGCTTTTCTTCTTATTCTGTTGGAGATTTTCTTTAATAAGATGAGATCCCAGTCATTGATCCTGGAAAATATTTCCCATGCAGTTTGATTTTTGTTCATGAATTCTTTGCCTACCCCTATATCTTCAAGATTTCTACCTACTTTGTCTTTCAGCAGATTTAGTGTTTCTGTCTTAATATTTAGATCTTTGATCCATTTTTACTTTAGTTTAGTGCATGGTGATAGGCATGGGTCTAGTTTTAGTTTTCAGCATATGGAAAGCCAGTTTTTCCAGCACCACTTATTAAAGATGCTATCTTTCTTCCAGTGAACTTGTTTGGCCCCTTAGTCAAAGACAAGGTGCCTAACTGTGTTTGTAGCTGTGGTTGTATCTTCTAATTTATTCCATTGATCTTCAAGTCTGTTTTTTTATTCCAGAACCATGCTGATTTTATCACAGTAGCTTTATAGTATAATTTTAAATCAGGGATTGTGAAGCCTCCTGCCTTGCCTTTGTTGCTCAGAGTTGCCTTTGCTATTCTAGGTCTTTTCTGGTTCCAGATGAATTTTAGGAAAGGTTTCTCTAGATCTGTGAGGTATGCAAGTGATTTTGATTTGGATTGCATTAAATCTGTGTAACAATTTTGGGAGAATGGTCATTTTCACAATGTTTGTTCTTCCTATCTATGAATAAGAAATGTCTTTCCATTTTCTGAGATCCTCTTCGATTTCTTTTTTCAGAGTACTGGAATTTTCACTGAATAGTTCTTTTACTTCATTTGTTAGATTGATTCCTAAGTATTTCATTTTTTGGATGCTATTGTAAAGGGTGTGGCTTCTCTTATTTCTCTCTCAATGAGTTTCTTGTTTGTGCACAGGAATGCTATTGATTTTTGAGTGTTGACTTTGTATCCAGCTAAATTACTGAATTTGGTTATTATACCTAGAAGTCTTTCAATGAAGTTTTGGGAGTCTTTTATGTAGAGTATCATGTCATCGGCAAATAATGATAATTTAACTTCTTCTTTTCCTATCCTTATTCCTTTTATTTCTCTCTCTTGTCTAATTGCTCTGGCTATATTTCCAGCACTATATTGAATAGGAGTGGTGATAATGGACATTCTTGTCTTGTTTCTGATTTTAGATCAAAAGTGTTCAGTTTTTGACTGTTTAATATGTTGCTGGCTGTTGGTTTGTCACAGATGGCTTTTATCAGATTGAGGTAAAGACCATCTATTCTGATTTTCTGTAGGATTCTTATCATGAATGAGTGTTGGACTTTATCAAAAGCTTTTTCTGCATCTATTGAAATGATCATGTGATTCTTATCTTTGTCTCTATTGATATGGCATATTACATTTATTGATCTGTGTATGTTGAACCATCCCTGCATTCCTGGGATGAATCCCACTTGGTCATGGTGTATAATCTTCTTGATGACCTGCTGCATTCTGTTTGCCAGTATTTTACTAAGGATTTTTGCATCAAAGTTCATTAGGGAGATTGGCCTGTAGTTCTCTTTTTTGGTTGAGTCTTTCTCTGGTTTTGGTATGAGGGTAATACTTGCTTCCAGGAATGAGTTAGGGAGAATTGCTTCCCTTCAATTTCATTGAAGAGTTTGAGGAGTGTTGGGATTAAGTCTTCCTTGAATTTCTTATAGAATTCATCTGTGAATCTATCAGGCCCTGGGCTTTTCTTTGTTGGTGAGGTTTTAATTACATTTTCAATTTCATTAATTGAGATTGGGTTATTCAGTAGTTTTATATCTTCTTGATCCAACTTTGGTAATTCATAAGTTTCTAGGAATCTGTCCATTTCTTCTGTGTTATCAAACCTGTGAGAGTAAAGGTTTTTGAAGCAGGTATTAATGATCTATATTTCCTCAGGATCTGTAGTGATTTCACCATTTTCATTCCTTATTGCATGAATTTGAGTTTTTTCTTTCCTTTTTAAAATTAGGTTGGCTAGGGGCTTATCAATTTTATTTATTCTTTCAAAGAACCAACTCTTCAATTCATCAATTCTTCTGCATTATTTTCTTAGTCTCTATTGTGTTAATTTCTGCTCTTATCTTTATAATTTCCTCCCTTCTTTTGGCTTTGGGCTTGACTTGTTATTCTTTTTCTAGATGTTTGAGGTGTAGCATCAGGTTGTTTATTGGTGTCCATTCTGTTCTCCTCATGTGGGAATTCACTGCAATAAATTTCCCTCTGAGAACTACTTTCATTGCATCCCACAGGTTCTAGTAAGTTGCTTTTGTATTTTCATTTGCTTGTAGATATTGTTTAATTTCTTCTTTAATTTCATCTGTGACCCATTGATTGTTCAGGAGTGTATTATTTAATTTCCATGTGTTTATGGAGTTTTTGCAGTTTCTTTGGTCATTAATTTCTAGTTTCATGGCACTATGATTAGATAATATGCATGGAATAATTTCAATTCTTTTGCATTTATTTAAGCATGTTCTATGGGCTAGTATATGATCTATTTTAGAGAATGTATCATGTGCAGCTGTGAAGGATGTATATTCTGATGTTGTTGGGTGGAACACTCTGTACATGTCTACTAAGTCCATTTGTTCACAAGTTTGATTCAGTTCTTCTATTTCTTTGCTGATTTTCTGTCTAGTTGATCTTTCTCTTTGTGTTAATGGGGTGTTAATGTCTCCCATTATATTTGTGTTATTGTTTATTTGATTTTTCATTTCTATTAATATTTGTTTTATATAGCTGGGTGCTCCCGTATTTGGTGCATGTAGTGGTTGATTGATTGTATCAACTTGAAACATTTAGAAGCTTAACTAAAAGAGCTTAGGAACTCTACACCCTAGGGCATAGAAGATCCGCCATAGGGTGGCTCATCATCAGGATGGTATAAAGAGAAGGAGGAAGGACAAACGCAACCTATTCTTTGGAGGAGCTCCAGTCTTCACCTTTGGTTTGGACATCGTCTCCTGGCTTCCAGCGTAGACTGTTCTGCTTTCCAGCATAGACTCTTCAACTTTCCAGCATAGACCTTTTGGCTCTCCATTGCAGACCCATCAGCCTACTGGTGCGGACTTGCACAGGACACTGGCGTGAACCCCAGACCTTGCATAGAATCCTTCGGCCTCCAGCATGCAAACACCTTTTGCACGCTTCCTCATCCAACTCTGTGGGTGACCATCGTAAGCCTATCCTGTAATTTCTATACTTTTGTATATCTTGTGTAATTTCTGTTTTCTCTAGTAAACCCTAACTGATACAGTGCATATATATTTAAGGTTGTTATCTCTTCCTTGTGAAGTTTTCCCCTAACTAGTATGTAGTGGCCTTCTTTATCTCTTTTGATCATTCTTGGTTTGAAGTTCACATTGTCTGCAAACTTAATAGCTACCCCTGATTTTTGAGGGGTTCCTGTTGCACAGAGTATTATTTTCCATCCTTTAACATTCAGTCTGTGAGTTTCCTTTTGGGTTAGATGGGTTTCTTGTATACAGCATATGGTTGGATACTATTTCTTAATCCATTCTGCCAGTCTGTTTCTTTTAATTGGTGAATTGAGGCCATTTACATTAATAGTTATAACTGATACATATTGGTTTATTTTTGCCATGTTATCTTTCTGCTGTTGTTTCTTTACATATCCCCTCTGTTTAATAGTTTGCCTTACCTAGGGGTTTTTCTGTTGGTGTTCTTAAAGTCATTGTTATTTTTATGCCTGTCTAGAATATCTTTCAGTGTTCTTTGCAGGGTTAGTTTGGTAGTCATAAAGTTTTTTGGCTCTTCTTTGTCATGGAAGTATCTTATCTCTCCTCCAATTTTGAAGGACAGTTTTGCAGGGTACATCAATCTGGGTTGGAAGTCATTTTTCTTTAGGATTTGAAATACCTCACTCCATGCTCTTTTTGATTTCATTGTTTGTGTTGAGAAGTCTGCTGTGATTCTGATGGGCTTTTCCCTATAGGTGATCTGTCTCTTTTCTCTAACAGCTTTTAATATTCTGTTCTTATTTTGAATTTCTGGGATGTTGATTTTTATATGTCTGGGTGTAGACTTGTTTTGATTATGGCTTATTGGAGTTCTATATGCTTCACTTATCTGTATGTCAGTCTCCTTTTTTATGTTTGGGAAATTTTTTACTATTATTTCTGTAAATAGTCTTTGATATTGTTTATGTTGTTACCTTTTTCGTTCACACCTATCAATCTTATATTGTTTTTCCTTGCATCATTTTGCAACTGTTGAATTGTTACTTGCTGATTCCTTGTTATTTTTCAAAGACCTTTCCTTTCCTGTTCACTAGTTGCAATCTTGTCTTTGAGGTCTGAAAGTCTGTCTTCACATTCACTGAGGCAGTTTTGCAGGCTTTTGATGGAGATTTTGATTTCTTGGACATCTCTTTGCATCTGTTTCAGGCATTCTGTGTCTTTCTTACATTGTTCTTTCAAGGCTTCTACCTTTCTGCAGTGCTTCTCAATTTTTTCTAACTATGTCTTCTTTAAATGTGTTCCGCATTTCTTTTATTACGTTTATCATTTTTTTCTCTTACCTGAGAGATTATTTCTTATCTGAGTTCCTTTATAGCTTCATGGACTTGTTTCTTTACTTCAGTTGCTATCATTTCATAAGTTTCAGGTGTATGGCTTATATTCCTTCTATGTCCATGTCTCTCAGGCCTATTTGGGGTGGGCTGGAAGTTTGAGATTGCATTTTGCTCTTGCATTTTGTCATTTTCCTGTATTCCCCTGGAGAAGCTGAATGCAAGGTTTCAGTTGCTTCCTCAGTTGAAGATATCTGTCCCTACTGCAGGGAGCTTCCCCAGTTGAGCGGGGGGTTGTTGGTCAGGCCTTACCAGATCACTAGTGCCACTCAAAGGCTTCTTAAATGTTAGGAGTATGCTGGGTGGGCCTTCAGCATACCCGTGTGTTCCTCCAAAGCTCCCCAGCTATTTGAGGTTGCTGGGCAGGACTCTACCAGGTTCTGAGTGGAATATCAAGGCTGAATAGCTAAATGAAGTACACTGTGCAGGCCTTCAGCACAGCCACATGGTGCACCAATGATCCCCAGCTACTTGGGGTTGATGGGTGTGGCCCTACCAGGTTGCAAGCGAGGTGCTAAGCTTGTACTGTTGGATGGGGTTTACTGTGCAGGCCTTCAGATTCCACCACTGAGCACAGGTGGTTTCCTGGCCACTCGGGGTCACTGGTGATACCCAATCAGGACCCAAAGGACCTACCTGGAGGTCCCAGGCTGATTGCACATGCTGGGCAGGACCCTACAGGTTTTAAGAAGGGTGCCAAGCTTGCACAGCTGGATGGAGTTTGCTATGCAGAGCTTCAGCTTGCACCACTGAGTGCAGTCAGTTCCCTGGCAACTCAGGGTCACTGAGCAGGGCCCAACTGGGCCTCTAGGGACCTATCCGAAGGTCCCTGGCTGATTGGGTGCACTGGGTGGGTTCCCACCAGGTTCCAAGAGGGGTGCTGAGCTTGCAGGGCTGGATAGAGTTTGCTGTGCAGGGCTTCAGCTTGCACCACTCTGCTCCTGATGTTTTGATGTCCTTCAACAGTATGTATAACAGAGCTGGACAGTTCCCAGACTTCATCTGCTTTAACCCAAACATCATCACCTCCTCTCAAATTTTCCTCAGTGTTCTTTCTCACATCTAAAGGATTTATACACTGCTTCTGTCCCTTTGTGGAATGACTTTTTTTTCCCATTTGGATAGTCTTTATAGGACTCAACATAGATTAATGTTCCCTCGGGTTCTTTCCATGAACTCACAGAGAAGGTCCCTCTGCTGGACTCCTACAAAATATGGTATCCCTTTCCAAACAGTGCACTGTGACATAGTCTTGCAATTGCCAGTTGACTTTTCTATCTGTACCTTTAGACAAATAATATTTTAAAACATAATGACTGATTAAGTGGAAAACGGTATTTGGATATTGAATTCATTTTTATTATTTTAATAAACCTCTATAATTATTACCTTATTTATTTTAATAGATTTAAGAAAAAAGACTAGAGTAAAAAAATGCCAGGAAAACTTAGGCTTATTGACTCAGGGTAAGTCATAGAAGTGGTGAGTGATCCATCTGAGACTCATAGCTAGGACTTAGGACTTAAAAATTACTCATGCAGCAAGTTGAATAAAACACTGACCAATGTGTAAATGATGTCCTTGATTTATTAGTCAGAAAAAAAATAAGAAGAGAATGAGTAGTAAGTATGAAATAAGGAAATTCTCAACATGCAACATACTCAGCAATGTTTAAATTTCAAAATGTTAGAGACATAAACCTGAATTTAAGGAAGTCTTGTGCCGTTCACATGGGTTTCATAATACTCTCCACAAGAATACTACAAATAGCTATGAAAAGACTTATGTCTGTCTGGATCTGGGTGAGTCACAGTGTTAAATTTATGAACAAATCAAATGCAATCTCTGACCTCTAAGAGATTACAGTCCAGGGGAAGTGTCAGGGAAATAACTAAACAGATCATTGTCAATTGAATTTGCCAACAAGTTTTTAAGAAAATGTTAACAGAGAACAGTAAGCACATGACAGAGACTTTTTGCTTATAAAAAAGGGGTTCCCAACTTAAATTTTGTTTGATCATTTTTAAAATGAGCTGTTATCAGCTGGTGATAGACAGCTTAAAGAGAAATAGCAGTACTCCACACGTGCAAGAAGGAAGCATTATACCACAAGAAGCCGAAGAGAACACAAACAAGCTAGAACCAAAAGTGACAGAGAATTCAGTGTGAACTGTGACTGGACAGACAGGTAAAGGAATGTATAACTTATGATCAGAACAACTTTGCCATCTTCAGAACAACTGAAAGTGACATTAGAAAATGTTTTGAATATGAATAAACCTACTGGCCACTTCCTAAGAATTTTGTTAAAACCCTTCTAAAACTTTATATTCTGCTAATAGACATTTTACTTGCTGACCCAAGAGGTGGACCTTCATTTCAACCATGTAAGCAGTCAGAGAAGTAATTTATGCAAACCACCATATGTGGGTGGAGTAAGCAATGTATGAGGCATGTAAAACTTTAGTTTAGATGCTTAAAAAGGTCTAAAAACACAGCTAATTGGAATGAAACATTCTCTAAATAATTATAAGAACCAAAGATTTGCTCCAATAATTTCTTCTAACATTTTGAGTTCTTCCACTATCTCATCTAATATATACAGTGTTTAACACACTAGTTAGTTATGCAACATTACTTGGAGGACAAAGTTTGAAATTAAAACAGAATATGAAAATTATTTTGCACTTAATGGATAATTTATTTGAAGTGATATCTCTCAAGTGAAATTAATACCTTTCATTATTAAATACCTATGGGAAACTGCTTGATTCAAGAATGGATTGTCTAGAAAGCAGCTGAAATATTTCTGACCTATAAACTATGTGCAGTGAAGAGCATTTCCCAAACACATGAATAGACCTGGAAAATGTATCAAGTAACTTTAGTCAGAGAGAGAGAGAGAGAGAGAGAGAGAGAGAGAGAGAGAGAGAGAGAGGGAGAGAAGAGAGAGAGAGAAAACTTTTTTCTTCCTCTTCTAGATAAAAAATACTTGTTATGGTAAAAGAGAAAGTATTTAAAAAGTGAGTAAGAATTTATTTAAGTATTTCTTATAGTTACCAGCATTATAAGGCTTATTTAGTATGTATATTTTTCATTATACAGCAATGTATTTAATTTATTTGTGGAATATCTTACTGAATAATATCAATATATAGATGATATATAAATGTTTACCTTGTATACAGAGAAACATCGATTTATGATGAGATTATGTTTCAGTAAATCCATTAAATTGCAAATATCATATGTCAAAAATGCATTTATCATACCTGACCTACTGAACATCTTAGTTTAGCAACACAATACAATGTAAAGCATTGGTTTTTTTATTCTCACAACCACATGGCTATGAACTATGGCTTTCTATTGTTGCCCAGAAAAAATAAAAGCATTATAACATATATCATTCTCCTGAGTAGAGATATAATTTCAAAATCCAAAGTTTAGTTTCTATTGAGTGAGAATTGTTTATACACTCTTATAGTTGATAATTATAAGTTAAACCATTGTAAATTGGGGACTCTTTATGTATTTGATCTTCATAATAATTCCAAATTAAGCGAGGAGTATTTCATTTACACTTTAAGATTAAAAAGATTACAAGACAGGATGACTAAGTTGTTTGTCTCAAGTTTGTTAGGCATAGGTGGAAGAGCTGACACAGGAATTCAGGCTTCCTAACTCTTAGTCTGATATATATTTTCCTTCTCCCTCATATTCAACAAAATTATGATCATACATTCAGAAATATTATAATAGGAAAGAAAGGGGAAATATGGGGAAAAACAAAAGCGAGTCATTCATTCAGAAATATATAAAGAGAACAAAAGGACACAAAATGTATTGAAAGAGAAATTTAAATGGGGATTGATAATAAAACTAAGTACAAACATGTATAAGGTGCTACAGATTGTAAAGTGTTTTTTCCTATGTGTATTCTTTTGGCCTCCTGATCATCCTGATGGACAGATTAAGCATGTATCACTGTTTTCATTCCCAACTTACTTAAATTTAGAGCAATATAAGAAACTTCCCACAAATCAGAAATAGTGAAATTTGAAATCAGACAGAAGTGTAATGAATAAAGATGATTTTTCTCAAGTCCTTCAACTTTCCTACAAATATGTAAGATGCTTGGCAATATAGCTTTTATAATTTCATTAGGAAGTAAATGACGGGAAGACTTCGAAAAGAACAATAAAATTTAAACATCTACTAAATAGATGTTAGTATGAGAGATGTAGAATGCACCAGTTTGTTTTTAAATAACAAATAGTATTTCTGCTAATGACTGGGATGAAATAACAAGGAAAGTTTTCCCTCACATGAAACTATTTTAAAAAACAGAAAGTATCACTTTCTTATGTTGTATATTATATCATAAAGCACGGTGATTCTTCGTAGAGAGAAAACAGAGCAAGTTTCTCCTCCACTGACAGATTCTTGACTGGGGAGTTTCCAGGCTACAGCACAGAAAGGAGAATGCAGATGGAGACCAGAAGTGACCTCGAGGGTCAGACACAGCAGGCAAAATTCATTTGGAATACTAATAAAAAGAGAGACTCAAAGAAATGTCTTCAGAAATGTGCAGCAATTGTTTCGTCTAGTTTTCAACTAAGTACTAATCAACAAACACACATGAAAAAACTACTCAGTGGCACAGGAAAAAATAAATCTAGGACGAAAGAAACCCTAGAACTTTCGTAAGTGAAGAGATAACTTGGTACCCACCAAGTCTGAGGGAAAACCTTGTAATTCATTTAGAGATTTAAGAAAAGTATTGATCCAGTAGTGGGGCAAAATGAACCTTAAAGGCTGCTTTGGTTCCAGCTAGCAAAGCTTAAAACAAGGCTTGAAAGGAGGAGACTATTCACAAGTAATTCATTTTTTCCAAAATAAAGATGAAGGGTGTTCACAAATTAAAAAATTAATCATCCAACAAAATTATTTGATGCCTAGTATGTTAAAGAATTACCAGATATACCAAATAATGAAATACAACCCACAATATGAGGAAAAGTCCATGAAAGAAACTGAATTTATTCTTCTAGCTGTAACAAAATGACAGGGATTGGAATTACCCTTCTGCTTACAACAAGCAAGGAAACAAGAATGGAGTTTAAAAAAAAAACTACGAAAAAGAAAAGCAGACTAAGTATATTAAGCGATAGCTTGTCACACATACCCCCCAGTACTGATACTTGAACTCAGGGCTTTTGTGCTGTGTTACATCTCCATGTCCCCCGCCCCCACCAACCTTTTTGGTAATCTTAAATTTGGAACCTTGTTAAGTCACTAAGTTACCCAGGCCATGCTCAAATTTGCAATTCTCCTGCCCCAGCCTTCCAGAATGCTGGGTTATAACCCTGTGCTACCATAACCAGCTAACAATTATTTTCAAGTGATGGATAACAGTGTTTTGAAAAGAAGACAGTGATCCATGAGAAACAAGAAAAAATAATCCAACTCTAAAATTGTTACAGTTTACTGGCTTGAGAAAACTTCATAAGCTCACAGTAAGGAGGAGAAACCCAGGCACAGCCATCTAGATCCTGTGTTGATTGCAGGATTCAAGGCAGCTAGAGTCCACAGAACAAAGAATGGAGGTAAGAGAGCTAGGCAGAGAAGGAACTCCAGAGACTCGACTATCCCTTCAGTATTCAGCAGAGTACTAACTGATCAGCAAGATCACCAAGTGCAGGGAGGGAAATATTTTGAGACCAAGGAAATGTCTGTCTTTCCTGAAATGATTAGAGAAAACTACCCAATGTTCCCACAGGGCCAGGAAGTGCCTCTCCTACTACTCAGGCTAAACAACATGCAAACTAATAAGGCACGGGGTAGAGTATTCCAAGGAACCCTTCCCTCAGTAGTGAGCCCTCTGTAGTGAGGGATCACTAGCCCTTGACTATATACAGTATTTTTTTTGTTTCTACCTAATAAAACTTAACAACGAAGATCAAAATGACTATATGGTTCCCAGTTCATTGCATCCCAGAATACAAATCAAGAGTATTTATAGAAATACAAAAAAAAAAAAAACTTAGTATCCAATAATGTAAAGTGACTAATGCCTGGCATTTAAAACTACAGAGCAAAAGGCTGGGGCATAAGCGCCTTCCTGGAAAGCGCGAGGTTATGAGTTCGATCCCGATTACCACAGCAGAACAAAACAAAACAAAACAAAAAAACTAGACAGCATGCTAAGATGCAAGAAAGTATGACCCATAAGGAGAAGAACAATCAATCCATCAAGATTATGGATATTAGAATTATCAAAAAGGAAATTAAAAATTATATATGTCATATTTTCATATAGCATATAACATGCTATATGTCATATATTCAGAATTATAGACACAGAGGGTATACAGCAGAATACAAATTAAGAGATGAAAATACACTAAATATGAATAAAAATAGATTTGACTTCATAAAAAAAGATTAGTGAACTTGAAAATGTACAATAGAAACTAGAAACTATAAATAAAACATAAGAGGGGCCAGAAATTTAGCTCAGTGGCATAAGCACCTGCCTGGCCAGCATGAGGTCATGAGTTCAATCCCCAGTACCAAAAAAAAAAAAAAGAAAAAGAAAAAAGAAAAATGTTTTAAAGTCAAGAACATCAGTGAACTGCAGCACAACTGAATAGACTATTTGTTTTGTTTCATTCTCTTATAAAAAAAAGGAATAGAAATGCAATTTTAGTCCTTGAAATTCAAATTTGGAAAATACAAAAAATATTTGAAGCTGAAAACCAACATGTTTCCAAATCATACACTGACAGGGACAAGAATCTCAATGAACTTCACACTAAAACAAACAAACAAAAAAATAAATTACACCAACGGGCACCACTATCAAATTGTTCAAAACCATTTCCTTTTGGAAACAGTGTAAGTGAAAAGACAGTGAAGCAAGGCCTTTGAAAGACTGGGAAAACAAAACAAAACAAACAAACAAAAACCCTGTCGGCCTAGAATTCTATGTCCAGCGAATTACCTTTTAAAAATGAAGATGAAATACATTTTCACACATAAAAGTTTTTTTAAAATGCATCACTTATTGAAGACTTGTATTAGAAGAAATGTTAAGGGGAAGTTTTCAGGCAGAAAAAAAGTATTCCAGATAAAAATAGGTATCTGCAGAAAAGAAAGAAAATCACTAAAAAGAGTAATTATGTATATAAGAATTTTTCTTATTCAATTAACCTTTAAAATAATGGACTGTTTATACAATAAAAGCAGCCAAAGATTTATTGCTTTATTAGCACAAGACATGCAATGATATTACACAAATACTTGATTCACCTAAAAAAGAACTTAAAAGAAGCAAGAGGAAAAAAAACATGGTACAAATAAAAAAATGTGGTAAAAATAATAAGGTGGTGCACACAAATCTGACAATATTAATGATTCATATAATATGTAAATCTATGCTTTATATAAATTAATGTTCATTAAGTATAAATGCATACCCTACATAAATATACTATACATTAAAGCGTGCTATGTAAACATGTAGAGAGATTATCAAGACAGATTGACAAAAAAGCAAGTCCTATCTATTTGATACCTACGAGAAATACACTTTAAATGTAAGGACATAAATAGGTTAAAAGTAGAAAGATGGTAGTTGGGTGTTGTGGTGCACGCCTTTAATCCCAGCACACAGGAGGCTGAGGCAGGAGGATCATTGTGAATTTGAGACCAGCTTGGGCTACAAAGTGAGTTCAAGGCCAATCTGAAATGCATAGTGAGACTTTGTCTCAAAAAATTAGGGCTGTGGATCTAGCTCAGTGGCCTAAGTGCCTGCCTGGCAGGCATGAGATTGTAAGCTTGATCACTAGTACCAAAAACAAACAAACAAACAAAAAAAGTTAAAAGATGGAAAAAGATTGGTGAGGCTTGCATTAATCAAAAGAAAACCTCAGTGGCTTTATTTATATTAAAATAGATTTCAGAGCAAATAATTTCATCAGGAATCATGTCATGATGACAAAGAATCAACTGATCAAGGAGACATCCAAGTTCTAAGTGATTTTTATGTAATAAGTAAGCAGTCAAAAAAAAATAAGAGGTAGTCAAGAATTTTAGAAATTGGGTGAGAACATTTTCAATTGATTGCTTTGTTACCATATAGAGAATTAATGGCATTTGTTCAAGACTCACTTAGATCCAGAATCCTAACCCTTCCCATGGAAAAGTTTGAACTCCTTCATTATCAAGCTAAGAAAAAAACAACTATTTTACTCAGGTATGGCGGCACACACCACACACCTGTAACCCCAGCACTTAGAGGGCTGGCACAGGAGGATTCCCAGTTCAAGACCAGTCTCGGTTACAAGTATTTGCCCTGGGGATATTGTGTTTTACAACCCCAGAGATGATAGAAAAACTCTAGCTCGCACTTACATATTCTGTAAATGGGCGACTACTATATAGACCAATGGTAGAACAAATGGATTTTAAGTCATAAAATTTGAATGCTATATAGAAGTTAAACAGAAGTAAAGGTGAAGACAGAATATGGTTAAAAAGATGATAAATGCAGATTTGAAATTAAGCATTTCACACTTGTAATCCAACACATAAGGACTAATAGAAAAAATTTAAGTCAATATCAATTTGTAGGAAGTATGTTGAATTTTAATCATTGAAAAGTTGAAACACGTAGGTAATGAAAGCAAATAGAAAAATAAAATAAAATGATCATTCCATACTAAAATTTCTAGCATCCTAGGAAATATAATAGTATTTGTTTTGGAAAAGAAATGATTCAATAGAACATATAATAAATGTCATAAACTGAGAACATGTAAAAGTCCAGGAAATAATATCTTTTAATCTGAGTGATAAGCAACAACTGTTTAGGAAAGAAGTGGTGTTCGAACTGGGGCTTGAAGGTTAAAGTATATTCAAAACTGTGAGGATGTGAATGCGACTAGTGTTTCAGTACAGGAATGACACAATGACCCAAAAACCAAAATAATATGAGTCCCCAGGGAAAGAGGTGCAGTACTTTTCAACTGTAGTGGATATATGAGGAGGAAAATAAGGGGAAATCATTTTACAATAGTAGGATTTCAAAATGACTAACACGAAAAATCATTGCCCGTGAATGAAAAAGCACATATCTCACACATCGCTGATAGGAATGAAAAGTCACTCCAGAAAACAATTCAGAAGTTGCTGAGTTATACCACCCGGATATTTACATTAGAGAAATTAAAATTTATAGGTATAGAAAAGCTACAGACAATCCATCATGGTAACAGTCAAAAACTGAAAACAACCAAAATGTTCTACCACACCATGGTATCTTATTCAGAAGCAAAAAAGCAGTGAATTACGGTTATGTGTAACAACTTGGATGGATCTCAAAGACATTGTGCAGAGTGACATAGGTAACATAGAATATTTCAATTTGTATAATATTCTCAAAGTTACAAGGAGAGATTGGGGGTGGTGGTGGAGACAAGCTTGGGTGTGCTGTACAGAGGTAGCATGATCATAATAATGATGGAAAATTTGATGACTTGAGTGCTTGGGTAATTATACCAATCTATTAATGCAATAAAATGACATTGAATATACACGTGCACTGTTAAGTCAAATTTCTGATTTTCATTTTGTACTATAATGATGCAATGGCATTGAATAAAGAGTACACAGGGCACTGGATAAAGGGTGCTAGATAAAGGGCACTAGATAAAGAGTACACAGGATTCTTTTGCACTGTCTTCCAAATACCTGTAAATCTGTAATTATTTCCACAAAAACATTTAGAAACTGTTTTTTAAAAGGGGATTACAAAATTTTGCATCCACTATTGGTAATTGTATGGAAATACTGTCTAATAATCTACCTCCTAGGTATTTACCCAAGATAAATTAAAGCTTATTTTCATATAATCTATAAAATGATATTTATAGCAATTTATCTATAATTATGAAAAATTGAAACAATTGAATAGCACATCTATTGACAAATAGATAAGCAAATCTGCAGCTCAAGAATAAAAGGAAATGAGCTACTATACCTGCTGCAAAATGAATGAACTTCAAAACCACTATTCTATAGGAAAGAAGCCATTATATACTTCATGATTTCATTTATATGATATGTTCAAAACAACGAATTTGAGAAACAGGAATCAGCTGATTGATGTGTGCCAGAGGGGTGAGCACGGGAAATTTCTGGACTGATGGTACTACTCTACATATGAGTTGTACTGATGGTTACATAGGCGATGACTCTGAAAAAGCTCATGTGACTTCACACCCTAAATGGCAAATTTTACTCTTCTAAGTTATCTTAATAAACTTAACTTAAAAAAATATATTCGGTATCAAACTGTTTTTAAAACATTTTTATTATGTATTAATGGAGACAGAGCATGCTGTTTTTTTAAGATTTACTGTCCTTGACTGGTAGGTAGAATTGCTTATAAATTAGGTTTCTTTTCCTACTTTTCTAGTCTATCAAGATTTCTATATGAAGTAGGTATTATTTTGAAGAACATTAATTTTATTTTTACAAAAAAGAATTTAATATTTTTAGGCCTGAATAGAACATTGAAAGTCATCCAGTCCCCTCTATGTGAGTTCTTTAGAGAAAAAGAACTAATATGTATATGTAAATACAGATGTGTCTATATTTAAGAGTGGTCCTTATGATGAAGACAGTAAAAAGTCCTCCCCAGAAGCCATCTGTAAGTGGAAGAGACACAAAAGTTAGTAGTGTGGCTCAGTCCAAGAAGCCAGAAGCCTCAGAGCCAGACAGACCAATGGTGCAACACCTAGACCAAGCCAAAAGCCTGAGGACCTCACCAAGCACTGGTGTTGCAAGTTCCAGAGTTCAAAAGCCAAAAACCTAGAATTTGATGTCAAAGGACAATAGACCAGACCCATCTGGAAGGAAAACCCAGAGAGAGGGTGATAGCTATCCCTTTTTCTGCTTTCCTGTTTCATCTGGAACCTAGTCAATAGGGTGATACCTTCCTACAGTAACAGTGGACTCCTACCACAAGTCCACTGATCAGTCTTCTCTGAAAACATCTTCACAGACACTTAGGCATAGCACCTTTTCAGTTCTCTGGGTGTCCCTGAGTACAGGTAAGTTGACACTCAACATTATCCTTCACCTCTCCTTTAGTTTATAGGTGAAACTATGAGGATTAAAACAAATACAGTGATCTTTTCTAATTATTTCAGATTTTAAAACAAGCTATATATGAACTTTCCTGAGACAGAAACGTGATTCTACTACCAATGTCATGATGTATCTTGACTGGGGAAAGGAGTGATTTTCATGTTTCCAAAATTCCCATTTCATCATCCCACAGGAAAGTGAGCCTAGACCAGCTCCTGCAGGTAGAATCCAGACCCCTGGACAGAGACTGGTCCTCCAATTTGTACCACAGAAGATCAATGACTTTTTGGAAATGTGCACTTTGCAAACATTTTGATCTCAGGGGATTCATGATAAGGGTATTTCCCACTAGACAGGAATGCTTAGTAGATTAGGATGGTAGTATGAGAAAGGTAAAGTAACTATCATTATTGGTCATGGTCCATTTCATTCATAATGAAACCTACTTGAGAGCCTGAAGGAAGCATAATTTAAGAGTTAAGTGTTGAACTTTGGAACAATGCTTCCTATGCTTAAATATTTACTTTTTTTTTTTGCTAGGTGCCTTTGTATGTTAATATTTGTCCTTCTCATGTCTCTAAATCACTAGCAAGGTCATGAGTGTAGTCAAAATGATATTTGGAATGGGATTAGGAAATTTATGTTTTAATTACAGCCTTCACTTTTATCTGAAGTTGAGACTTCACTTCACTTTTATCTGAAGTGATTTCAGAATAAATTCCTAAGTTACAATGAAATGAGGCACATTAGAAATGGGAAAAGCAGACAAAAAATTGGGACAAATTAAACTCTACTTATAAAGTATATCAGCCAAGGTAATAAAGATATTGCCTGCTGAGGCAATAGTATCTAGAACTCCACAATGCTCAATGTATACTGAACTAATTGATAACCTATTTGACCATTATACCATTAGCATACATGGGGTAGAACTATGAAAAAGAGTAAGAAAAGCATGAAATGTGGCATCATAAGACTGGATGCCTTGACAACCCATGCAGGGCCCAGAAAGAGAAAAGTCAGATAGCACCTCCCGAGAACCAGCCATACTGGGACTGGGAGGAGCCAACCAACAAGCCAAATAGCCAGCCTTTCTGGTAAGCCATACAAGCAATGTGGGGTCAAGAAAGAGAAAAGTCAGATAGAGTCTCCCATGAACTTACCAGCGTGTGGGCTGAGAATCACCAACCGCCACCCCCACCCCCACCACCAGCACAACCACCAACTGAGGTACAAAAAGCAAATGAATGCTTGCATTGTTTGGTTGATTTTGCAGGCCTGGGGCTGGCGGTCTGAGCATTAATAGGGAGGATAATGGTATTCAGTATAGCAAATATGAGGGATTTCCTTCTATCTTGTTTTTGAAATCCAATATTGTCCTGTTTTGTTTTGTTCCAATTAATTGTCTTGGTTTGTTCAATATTCTGTTTTGATTGGTTTTATTCCTGTTTTGTTTTGGTTTGATTTTGCTGTATCTGATGCAATGGACAACTATTGTGAAGATAACAAGATACACTATGGTAGCCATTGTTCTGCTTTTATTCTGCTTTGAAGTTCTGTACCAATTTGACTGCTTTTTTTGATTGGATTTATTCTGTTTTGTGTTTTTGGTTTTATTATCTTTAAAACAAAATTTTTAAAAATTTTTAAAAAAAGATTGAATGCCTCAACTTGTCTACCTGGTTTCAGATATATTATTTATATTCCTGAGCCCAATTTCTCTTTTATAAAATTTTACCACTTATGTATCAGTTTTGTTATGGAGATGCAATTAATCCATACTAATGGAAATATTCCTTGAGCTCTGAAGTGCTAAAAGATAGTCACTCTTCCTGCTATTCCAATGCCTGGTTTGGAACAAATTGACATTGTATGTGTCAAGCAATCCCAATGCCTATCAGTGCACTTACAAAGCTGTTAACTTGTTACATCTCAAGATCTTAGAAAAGGAGGTAGTGGGTGATTTGAAGAAGGAAGAAAGAGCTGACACTTTTCTTTCTTGTACCTAGATTAACTAACATATGCAATTTTAAATTGAAGCAAGTCCTTAAAACATGAGATTTGTTGACATTTGGGTGTGGCTGCATCAGATGCCAATACTCTGAGGGTGGTTTGAAGCAGCAACAGGCCAAATCCACTGTGGGTGTGGAGACATTCAGAACACAAGTATCACTCCACCCTGTTGTCGTGTTGCCTAATTAGCTGGTGTGTAGAAAACAAGCCTTGGGAGTCAGAGTAATCTTTCATTTATAGTCATGACGCAATGGAGAAATGGCAGCCCACTTACGACGGAAATCCTGAATGTTCTCTGACGTCTGCTTTCTGGAAAGAGAGACACGTGTAGATGCCTGTGTTCTTCCCGTCCCAGGGAAGTTTATCCTTAACTGCTTCACCACTCACCTGCCACTTATGAGGTCAACAAAAAAAGCAAGACATAATCAAAACTTCTTACTGACCAGTCTCTAAAAAATGTCATTATTATTTGGGAGCAAAACAGCTGCCTCTGCTAAATCATCCCTTATAGTTTAACAGTAAGAATGGATATAGGGATGAGCCCTGTAAGACAAAAAAGAAATGAGAGAAATTCTGCTACATTAAGCTCAGACACAAAAATACATTCAACTCAATCTTGCTGAGCATATAGTTACCAGTGAGCTCACCTCTCAAAGAACTAGGTGAAGATACATGAACCATATTTGGAGCTCATATGGTCCTTAGTATATTCTAATATGCTTTAACCCTTTCATGTTGCAGTCAACCCTGAAAAGAGGGAGTCATTAATTTGAGGACAAATAGCTACAAATTGGCAGAGCTTGAATGTGTTTCACTTCTCCATAATCCCAGGCCTGTGTGGTTTTCCCAAACCAGGACTTTCTTTTCAATCACAGACTGGACCTATGCCTAATTAAGAGATGGTTTCTCTTTCATTATTCTGTACTTCAGGGAACAAACTCAGATTCATCTTATATGTATACATAACATTTTGTATAGATTTTAACCTCTAATTTACATTTGCATTTTTATTGATTTTATTCCACTGGCCTTCAACTGGAACCTGTTTTGCTCCTCAGGAGACATTTGACAATGTCTGAAGATACTTGTTTTTTTTTTTTTTTTTTTTTTTTTTTTTTGGTTGTTACAAGGGATGTTGATAAACATCCTACAGTGCATAAGATACCCCCTCCAACAATGCCAGTTCAAAATGGCAAGAAAACCTTCTCTATGCTTTTTAACCAGGAGTAACTTCAAAGGTTCACTAATTATCTTGGTGATTAGTCAATTCTGTAACAAAAAATTCTGCTATGATACTCAAAAAGTACTTACTAGAAAAGTCAAGTAATACTTTTCAAGAATGGAGTAGACTGGCTGTTTCACCATTCATTTGGGTAGCTCCAATGATTTCAACTTCAAGACAGAATTTCTAGAAAATACACAGTCAAGACTAAGCCAATAATACTCTAAATCTAGGGTTAGACTCTCTCCACTCTTAAGTATTGATCTGAGCAATTTTTTTCTTTGCAGTAGTGCAGATTGAATCCAGGACCTTCCCACTTAGCTACATCCTCTGCTCTTCATTGTTTACTTATTTTTAATTTTGAGACGGAGTCTTGCTAAACTGGCAAGACTGAGCTCAGACCTGTAAACCTCCTGCCTCAACTTCGAAAAGTGCTGAGATTACAAGCATGAGCCACAATTCATGGCAAGTTTATATTTATGGGATCTTACGGATTTAATTTAATTTAGTTCCATCCACTATTTCTTTGAGAAAGTGATCTTAATATGAGGATTGCTACTCATATCTAAGATATTCATAACTAAGGACCTGGCACATAGTAAGTTCTTACTAACTAGTAGTGATGATAATAGTGGGCATAATGGTTGTGCGCTAGTCACCTGAGCGGAGTTAAAGAGAGGAGACAGTTTATCTCTTTGAATATTTCAATTTCCAAGTAAATCATAATTGATTTATTCAGTTCATATGTATGTTTTCATAATTACTAGAGTATTTCATAGCTGAGCCACCTATATACTATGTTACCTTATTTCTTTACCTAAATAAAAATTTACCAACCAGACATCTTCTAAATTGTCAGGAGATTATGACTAGAAGCAAAGATTATAGAGGTAAATTGTCTAGTGTTGTACCTGCCAATAACTGTAACATTTGGCAAGTCATTTCACCTCTTCTTGCCTCCTATTACTCATAAAATTCTAGAGTTGCTGTATCATAATCCAATACTAAAATTAAATACAACAATACATCTATAAGTTACTTAGAGAAGTTTCTGACAATTATAAGCTATCAATAAGTATTTTTTTTTTTTTTTTTTTGCGGCACCGGGGATTGAACTCACAGCCTTGCGCCTGCCAGGGCAGGCGCTTAAGCCACTGAGCTAAACTCCCGGCCCTGGTTTTTTGAGGCAGGGTCGCACTATGTGGCTCAGGTCGGCCTTGCGCCGCGTTGTAGCCCAAGCCGGCCTCGAACTCATAACGCTCCACCTACCTCAGCCTCCCGAGTGCTGGGATCAATAAGTATTATTATTTCTATTTTATTCTTTGTTCTCTCTCGTAATCCCCTTTTCAACTCCTTCTCAAAATTTTTAGAATTAGCTAAAAAAGGAGTGTGCACAACAACTGGAAATAGGATTCAATTTGGATTCACAAGACCTTATAAGAGAATCACTGATAATGCTAGAAGAGTGTGTAGAAAACAGGATTGCTTACACTGTGGTGGGGTTGTGGGTTGGTTCTGCCTTTCTGAAGAGAAACATGGTTCTGAAGAGCAATATGGTAGGACAGTGATTTTTATTTCATTTTTCCATTAATTTTTCAATTACTGTATAGCCATTATACATAATTACAGGATAGAGAGAAGCATTCCAACACACACACACACACACACACACACACACACACACACACACTCGCACATATATATGGCATGTAATAAGCAGATTAGGGTAATGGCATATCTGCCGCATCTGACATATACCAACTTTTTGTGTTGGGAACATTCAAAATCATCTCTGTTAACTATTTTTTTTTTTTTATTTTAAAGGGAGTAAAACAGAACAGTAAAATGAAGCAAAACAAAACAGTAATAGGACAGTATGAAATCCACAATCGTTACTATATTATATATTGTTATCCTCTAAATAGTTCGCCAGATCACCAGCCCCAGATCTGCAAAGTCAATCAAAGAACACAATTGTCAGGTTGCTTCCCTACTTCAGTTACTTCAGTTATTATCATTTCAGCCTGTGTCACATCCTGTGGCCCATGGGTAGGTGGGGGGAGGCAGAGGCAACTTCCTTACTGTTTCTCCCCGGCCAAGAGAGCCTCCACCAATGCACACGGAGGCCACTTGGCTTCCTTGCTGTTTCTCCCTGGCCAGTAGGGCCTCCATCAGCACACAAGGAGACTGCATGATCTCCTTTCCACTTCTCCCTGGGCAACAGAGCCTCTGCGGGCACACAGGAAGGCTGCACAGCTTTCTTGTCATTTCCCCCCAGTTGACAGTGCTTCCGTCAGCGCACAGGGAGGTTGCATGGCTTCCTCACTGCTTCTCCCCAGCCAGTAGAGCCTCTGCCAGCACGTGGGGGAATGGGAACCACACTGTTTCCTTCTTGTTTCTCCCCAGTGGTCAGCAGGACCTCCTCCGGTGCACAGGGGATGAGGGCCACATTTCCTTATTGTTTCTCCCCATCCGGCAGGTCTGCTGCCTTTGTTTTTTTATTTTTGCTGAATTCCTGAGTTATCTTTCTCATTGGGCTTCAAGTCTCAGTGAAGATCCTTTCTGTGCTCATGGGACCCACCTCTCACCTCCTTCTCTTCCTCATGTCACTATATTCCAGGATCTGGACACCAAAACTTACAGAGGTTCTTTCTCTGCTGATCACTGCTCCACCATTTTTCTTAACTATCTTGAAATATTCAATTAATTGTAGTCAACTATAGTTATCACGCTGCACTATAAACCATTAGAAGTTATTCCTCCAATTCAATTGCATCCCTGCACCCATTAATTATCCCTTCTCTCTACCCCTCCTCCCTTCTCCCCTTACTGGGCTCTGGTTACCACTCTCACATCCTCTCATTCTTTGAGATCAAATTTAGCAGCCCTATGAGTGATGCTAAAGGTAAAGTATTTGTCCCGACTCACTTCACTTAATATAATGTCCTCTAACTCCATTGGTATTGTTGCAAATGACAGTTTTATTCTTTTTGTGGCTAAACAATATCCTAACACATTTTCTCTATCAATTCATCCGACGATGGACACCTAGGTTGATTCCATAGCTTGGCTTTTGAGAATAATGGTGTAATAAATATGCAATTTCAAATGTCTCTTGGAAATACTAATTTCATATTCTTTAGGTATACACCCTATAGTGGCGTTGTTCAACCATATAGTAGCTCTGCTTCTAGTTTGTTGTGGAAACTTCACACTGTTCCTCATAACAACTGCACTAATCTGCATTCTTGCCAACAGTGTATCAGTTCCTATTTCTCTTAATTGCCAATATTTGAGGTGTTTGTGTTTTAGTTTGAAAATGTGAGATGATATTTCACTATTATTTTTTGCAGTTCCCTGATGTCTAGTGGTGTTGAACTATTTTTCAAACACTAGTTGACCATTTATATATCCTGTTACAATAAATGACTACGCAACCCATTCTCCCCTTAAAAATAGAAAATAACACAATGCACAATGAAAGAAAGTGGTAAAATTATCTATATAATACCCATGAGGCAGCTATTTAATGAGAGGCCATCAACTCTCCAATCCTAACCTCCTATTACAATAGCTCATATTGCAAAATGTTCCCAGCTCTAATTGAGCTTCCCAAGCCAATAGCCTAGCCTTCCTATTTCATTCCTTAATTTCTCAGTAAGTCCTATCTATTCTTCCTCTGCAACATGCTGTACATCTCCATGGTGCTACCAACTGAAGAAAGCTGCCATCTTCTCTCATATGGACTGCTCCTCTGGCTTTCTCATCAGCTCCTTTGCCACCATTTGGACACTTGTCATCCAATAGTTTAGGTTTTCAAAGTATAAATCAGAGCAGTCTCAGAGCCTTCTGATTATTTTCCATCAAGCCTCACAAGTGGAATTAGACTCAGAACCCCAGCTGCGATCCTCAGAGTGCTAGTGAATCTATACAGCATTAACCTGAACCATTGTTTGTCCCCTCACTTATTACATTTCGGTTCCATCCACTCTCTTCCTGATTCTTCAACATGCAGAGCTCATTTCTACTTCTGCGTCTTACACCAGGTGTCCCTCCTGCTAGAAAGTTTCTGTCCCAGAAGAATGAGAATGTTTGGCTTCTTTTTATTATGCACAGCTCAGTGTAACTATTATTTTTCCAAAGATAGTTTTCTTTGTAACAAAACCTAAGTCAGACTCTACTGAATGCCCAAACCCTGTCACTTTCTATTACATGGTTTATTTTCTTTTCTTCATAGAATAACCATCGTCTGGGTTTCTCTTTTTGTTCAACTGTTTGCTTCTTTGCTCTTTATCTTTCTGTCTAGAATAAAATCTCCAAAAAGTATGGATCTCACATTAGAAAAAATTCTATGTTCCTGAAAATACATATAACTGTACTTTATGAAAAAAATTTCACTATTAGTGTTACTATCACTATCATTGTTATTTTATTGTCTGATTTAAGAATTTCCACTTGGTTTTCCCTATATCAGAGCACAAATGAGATTATTCTTTTACATAGATATCATAACTTAACACACCCATGTTTTCTAATTTCCCCATTAAAAATTGCCATATATATATATGCCACTGAAGATCTTGAATTTTGCTCAAATCTTATGGTATCATCAACCATCTTTTTATAAATGACCATACTTATAGAGCTATAGAACTTGAGATACCTTTGAAATCTGCACCAATCACCTAACCTGCCTTATTTTATCCTTATCTTATTTAAATATCCTCAACAACCTAAAGAGGTAAATATCATGATGCCTATTTTATGGATAATCGGTAACATTTTTTTGACAATTACTCTGTACCAGGTACTGCTAAAAATATCCTTATATTAGCCAGTCTTAATAACAACCCATTGTTGGTCAGGAAGCCAAAGAACTAAAAAATAAAATGACTAGTCTGAGATTTTACTCATACATGGAGACGCAAACTCAGTGCATTTGAGGCAAAACCTAGTATTCTAACTTTTATACTCCACTGATTTCTCCTCTGAGGAAATTTCTTTAGGGATAGTTTGAAGAATTTGAGGTTAAATGGCAGAATACGGTCTGAGTGAAAAATGCATACAAGAGTCTAAACCATTAAACTACTTAGTTTATTTCAAAGAAGTTTAGTATCATATTCAGAATCACGAAAAGTTTATGACTAGAGAAACTGTTAGAACTCAAAGTTCCCATTCTCAGGTCATTGGTCATTCGTTTTTAAGTACCCCACTTCATCCTCTATTGAAAATGTCTCTCTACTATGACTGCTCACTACTCATGGTTTATACCAACTTTTGTCCCAGAAAATATGAAAAAATATATGGATTGGTATAGAAGTGGAAACTCAGTGAGGCACTGGAGTCACAGGGGCACAAAATAACACAATGCTGAGAAGAAGCAGCAGCATTCATAGCTGTCCTTGACTGAGCACTCCCCTGATTTAGGAACTCCGAGAACTTTGCATGTGCTTCATTGCATCCTGGTGACAATCCCATGAGATAGGTATTACTGTCACCGTCTCCACATGAGGAAGCACAGTCTTGGTGTATTTAAGCAACTTGTTCAAATTCTTACAGATACAAGTGAAGCACCTGAATTTGAATACCAGTGTGTCTGACCCCATATACTGCTCCTCAGAACTACTCATATAGATTACCAGTGAAATTATGCAAGAGTTTTGCAGAGTTTTATTTTAATCATATCAGTGATTTTAAACTGCAATGTTGGTAATTCAACTTAGTAAGTCATATAGAAAGAATGCTGGATGTGGGAGAGCTCAGAGGTCAGTGAGGGCATCCTAGGCTTGAATGCTCTTTCTCAACTTACACAAGTGCATAAAATGTTCCCTGACCAGACATGCAATGTTCACGCTCCCACTGGATTACACATTCAAAACTGTCAGTCCCAGTATTGTTATAGTATCATAGCAACAGATTCAGGTCAAAATTCCTGCATTAATTCCTTGCAAAACTGTGGAGAGAGATTTTCACTGACTCTAAGAATTCAGAAAGTCCTTAGAATTCATCTAGTCCAATTCTTCTCATTATATAGGGTAAGAAACTGAAGTCCTTTTGGCATTAAAACACCAGGTAGCAACTTGAATGCATCTCAATGATAGATGAAAGATGCTATAGTGAAAGAAGCCAGACATGAAAGATTACATGCATAGAATTCCCTTTCTGTGAAGTTCCAGACAGATGAAACATATGTGGTAATAGGAAATTTCTAACAGTAGTAACCTATTAGGCATCTTATTACCCAACAACTCCACTCTTGATTATATTCCTAACCCAAATACATGGCCAAATTCATGACCAAATAAGGTCACTAAAATAAGTACACTGAATGTCTACAACACATTATTCATTAGCATTCAAAAGCTAGAAAGTACCCATCCATTAGCAGTAGAATAGATATAAAATATTCACACAATACAATGCTATACCATACAATAATGAAAGTGAATGACCAAGAAATGTAAGCACAACCTGGACATCATTAAAAAATGATATTGAATAAGAGAAACAAGACCCAAATGCCAAATAATAGCATGATTTCCACTATATAAAATTCATCATAAGGCAAAACTTACCATATAATATTATACATCAAGAGAGTGGTCATCCTTGAAAAAGGTAGTAACTAGAGGGACTATCAAGAAATACTGGCTAGCACTCAGAAGGCTGAGGCAGGAGGATTGTTACAAATTCGAGACCAATCAGCTACAAAATGAGCTCAAGGCCAGCCTGAACTGCATAGCAAGACCCTGTCTCAAAAAGAGAAAAATAAAAACAAAACAAAACAAAAAAGAAACACTGCCATAAGAAGCATATTTATTTATTTATTTTTGTACCCTGAATTGAACTCAGGACCTTACAATTACCAGGCAGGCATTTATGCCACTGAGCTATCTCCCTGGCCCAACAAGCATGCTTATATTTTGGAACTTAATTTTAAATTCATCATATGCATTTCTATATATTAAAACTGATTATAAACTTGTAAATGCCATCCTTATGTTAGGTTGTTGCTTGGGAGCAAGGAAAGGAATAATGATGTGAAGGATAACTGTGAATGATTGTATCAGAAGCTTAATTTTTCTTTCAGACCATAGTAACTTTGTTTTTAGTTTAAAATGAAATTAAAAATAAAAAACTGGATAAATATAAAACATTGTTAACAAATTGTACTTATAATCAAACTAACAAAATTAAATTCAATAGACAATAATGTATAACATGTAGAGTTACTGTGGTGTGAATGAGATATAATTTTCCAATTCAGAGTCCCTAGGTGTTACCCTTCCAAGTTCAATGATCACTGCTGCAAAGACTAATGAGCCTTTATCAGATATGTGTTTGGAGGCACAACTGCTATAAATTATTGCTAGAAACCCCAACATCCAAATTTATAAATGCTTGTAATCTCAATATGAAACATCAGTGACTAGCCTAAAACATCAACATCAGTTTTGGACTTACTCACTATAGCATATCACTGGAATAAAGGAAGTAAAAGTTGTATAGTGGCATAATCCACTAAAGGGAATGCATCTAAAATGCTGTGTTCTATTGTAGATTCCATGGTGTAGAGAGATAACTAATGAGATAAGTTTCAGATGAATGAGACTTCTACAAGAGACCAGCAAATACTTCCTGCAAAATATTTGAAAACAAAATAGTGAGACTGAGAGAAGACTAACTGAAAATAACTGAAAATTCACCTAGGTAAATTTGATGGTAATCACTTTAATCTGTGTGCCTGATGATAGGAGAGTAAAACTCCTAGATAGAAATTATATAGATACCAATTTTACCGTGAAGAAAAGCAAATAATCCAAGATGAACCAACCTGACTGAAGAAGTAATGTGCTTTTACTGCAAAGACTTTGAGGATGATAATTTTATCAGTAAGCACAAAATTAAAACCAATGATGTCTGAAATAATATTTCTTCCACCCTTAAGATGGATATTTCTGTAATAGGCTGCTTTTGAGAGTGGAGATTGACTTTGAAAGTTATAGTTTCTCCCACACTTCCTTTTACTTAGGAGATGTACGATCTTGGATAACTCTTCACTTCTCTTCTTCATCAACACATTAGAAATAACTTAGCTTTCTCACACTAGTATAATACAAAAATGTGCATTCAGTAAAATTTTGAAAACTGTAATAAGTGCATTTGTTATTGTCTTTCTTATTTGAGGAATTATACTTGTTTCTGAAAAGAGACAAAGACTAGATGAAAGGACATATGGGGCAGAGGGTGTTGTTCATTGGTAAAGTACTTGCCTAGCATGTTCAAGTCTTGGGTTCCATCTCCAGCACTGCCATAAATAAATAAGTAAATAAATAAATAAATGGAGATATTTATAGAACTATCAAAATATAAGTAGGAAGGAAGCAGCTGGGACTCTCAGGTGGAATGTGGGTGAATATGGGTGGTAATTTCCCGAGGTGGCACCTGGAGGAGGGAGAGGCTTATCAGATATCAAAGGAAGATCAACTGAGAAATTCCTAAGGACAGACCTTGGGAATTGGAGAACTCTTGCACCTACTGACATCATACCTGAAAGGTATATAGAAAAATTGACCATGAGTAGCAGAGGATTCATTTCAAAAACTAGGATTAGCATATTTAATAAAAACAAAGGTAACGGGAATAATTTTAAATAAAGTGATATTAGTGAGCGGACATCTTGGCGAATATATATAGTCAAGATTTCTACCTAATGGTGACTTAATTTCCTCATGCAGTTTATCAATATCCAAAGATAAAATATTCTAAAACTAGTAACATATATATTGCTCCCTTGAATAAAAAGCTATCTATATAATGTAGACTGTCTTCTATAAAATACACTGTAGATTTTACCAAGGCATGTGGGATTGTTAGCCTTATTATAACCTCAAACTGACACTACTTTTAGTTCTCCTATAACCTTTCTTTGATGAAATTTCTACCTTTGCAAGGCCTATATGCATACCCACACCTTAGTCCTCATCATTACATGGAATTCCTCCACCTTCAAGATGCAAAATTTAAAGTATCTCTTCAGATCGTGTCTCTTTGTTTATTTTCTATTCTGTAACTCCCACTCAACTTGTTCCTCACATTAGTCATACCATAAGACTCTTCTCCCCTTCCTATTATCTCTGGTTGCTTATCCCTTTTTGTCTTGGTGCTCTCTTGATTCCAACATAAAGTCAATGTTTAACCATGTTAAGTATCACATCACCTTCAATACCACATAGTCTTGAACACTAGTCACTACTCCTTACAAAATGTCAATGCTAGTCAATAAAAGTCAGGTATTTTCATAAGGGAGCATAATGTATACTCAAGGAAAGAGACTTTGGATTCAAGCACACCTAATTTTGAATTCTGATTCTGCTACCTACTATATTTACATCTCACACTATTCAGCTTCTCTGTGCCTTAGATCTAAATGCATGACATGGGAGTAGCTGTGCTTCTGGATTACAGCTTACTGCCTGATAAGAATGAGATTTGCAATGAATTATCTGTTGGAAGATTAGCCTTCTAAACTGCATGAAAAGGGCCATTGATTTCAGGTAATTTCTCTCTCTCTCTCTTTCTCTCTCTCTCTCTCTCTCTCTCTCTCTCTCTCTCTCTCTCTCCCCCTCCCTCCCTCCCTCCTTCCCTCCCTCTCCATGTAAAAATATGTCTACAGTTTCAGTCAACTTTGTTTTCCCATTTTGTCTCAAGAAAATGACTACAGTTTTTTAAGACTAATCTTCCACCTCTCATCTGCATTTCATCTCCTCTCACATCTTTAAAGATTTCTTTATCAATTTTCCTCAGGTATTCTCAATATAACATGTAGTCCCTTTAAAAACCCACAGGCATACCTTATCTTTCTCATAATTTATTACTTCAGCTTTCCCCATCTCTCCTCTTGCTAGCCCTCTCTCATGGGCAGTTTATGGATTTTACTTTCTTGTCTCTCATTCATTTACCATTCAGCAAATGGGATTTAGTTTCTGCCCCTCAATTCCAGTGAAGATCATTGGGCATAGCTATTTAAACATATCCCTTTTTAAAATCTCATCAGAATTCACCATAGTCTCTGCTCTTGCCCTTAACTCCTTGCCTCTCGTCTCTGTGACTTTACTATCAATCAACTACCATATGAAACACTTTCCTCTACTCCATGGGACAATTTCAGTCTCACTTACTTGTCTTCCTCTCCTTCATTACCTCTCTTTTAAAGATGATATGCCTGGCAATTTAATTCCTCCTGCATTGTTTTAGCTATATGTAATCAACACCAAATCTTCATCCCCCATGTTAATCTCCTCTTGGCCTAAATGTCTGACTTTCTCCCAGTCACTGTTGTTTCCATATCCAAAGTCAAACTCACAGGTTTTTCCTCACCCCAAACCTGCTTCTTTTAGATTCCCCATATTCAGAGATGCCACATCTCCAACTAGAACTTTGAAGTCATTTCAACCTGTTTTATCTAGACTTAAATGTGTCTAGATAACTGGTCACTTCATATCATTTCTAGCTTTGAAATCCCAGACCTCTATCTGTATTCTTGTCTTCATTACCAATGTTCTTACTTATTTGCTTTTATTTATTTTAAATGAAGCTCTTGACTTTTCATATGTAAGTTTTGAAACTCTATATAGTTATTATATTTTTATTCTTTTATCTTTTATACAAACAGACTGATGACAGCATAAGGCATTTTTTAAATAAACACTTTGTGAATCTTCATCATTACCATCAGAATCAGAACCATTATATCAAGTAAAAATAAGACTGGAATAGAAGAGGGCAATGGGGATAATGGTAAAACAAAGCAAAACAAAACCGAACTGTTTGGGCTAAGACAGTAACTTGATCAGACTAATAAAGAACTTTCACATTTATTTCTAGTCTTTGGTATTAATAAGTATAGTTTAGGTTACTGAGTTCCAAAGCTGTGGATCAACTTTGGACAGAACAGACTAATTTGCAAGTAACACGAAAAAGGCATGAAAAAATTTTTTAAATAATTGCTTCTACAGCTATAAAAATACTTATCATAAGACACTGACCTAAAATTAATAAATTTTCCCTTTAGCTTCTGTTCTATGAAATGAAATTAGTGACACTAATAAACTCCATTGACTCAAATTAATAGGATGCCAATTTGACAATTAAATCACATTAATTGAAATTCTCTATTAGAGCCAGCACAGACAGGGAGAAAGGGCTGGACCCACCCGTGCATGCCTGCCACCATCAAGAGGCCAGTGCAGGCAGGGAGAAACAGCCAGACCTGTCTTGTGTGTATGCTGCCATCGGGAAGCTTGCTTCCTTCAGGAACCAGTGCAGGCAGGGAGAAACAACCAGATATGCCCCCATGCACCTGCTGCTATTGAGGTAGTCCTGGTGTAGCCATGCAGGCCAAGAGAAGAAGCAGCCCCACCACCAAGCACTCATGGCTATTAAGGAAGTGTAAGTTTAGTTGCATGGGTCTGGAGAAGCCCACCCCACACCCCACTGCCTCCCCAGGAACCTGGGTTTGGAGAAACCCACGTGCCTGGCCCATTCCCCTACTCTGCAGATGGGAAGCCAATGTGGGAAGCACCTGGAACCCCACAACAGGCTCATCTGGAGGAACCCAGCAAAATGTCAAGATGCAGGAGCAAAAGGCAATCTCAGACCTGCAGCCCACACAGAACAACTCTTGGGGACACAGAAATGGAATAAAATGGAAGTCACACACCTGAAATCTCCAAGAGAATACCAACTGAAGTAAAGAAACAACTTCATGAGACTGTAAAAGTAATCAGATCAGAAATAAAGTCTCAGGTAAAAGAAGAAATTACAAGCATAATGAAAGAAATGCTGAGCATATCTAAAGAGACATAGTTAAAAAGAGGAGTGTAGGAAACTGATGGTAACCTTGAATGAACAATATAGGAAGGAATTACAATGCATGAAATAGATCAAAGAGCTATCCAAGAAATTAAAAACCCCATTGAAAGTTGGAAAAACTGCTTGAGAGAGACTGAAAATAGACTTTGAGACTTTGAAGACAGGATTACAACCAAGAAAGGAAAGATCTCCTAAAAATAACAAGGAACTAGGAAATAACAATTCAACCACTGCAAGGCGATGCAAAGAAAAATAACTTAAGAGTAATGAGTGTCAGTGAAAAAACTGAGGCCAAAGGATTCAACAAGATGGCGGAACAGTGAACACCATGATAGGTGGCCTCCCTGAAAGATACCATCCAAATGCTGGAACATAATAACAGAGAGAAGAAAAAAAAGAGGGAGATGGGTCCTCTGGACCCAAGAAGAATCTACAACGAGAATTAAAGCTCACAGAAAGAGCAAAAAGAAGTAACCAAACAAAAGTGGAGATTGGCAGCACCTCTGACTGGAACCGAACCCAATTAGCGGTGGGGAGCATCCTGGGGAAGCGTGATTAAAGTGCTGCAAATGCACGATCAAAGTGCTGCGGCTGCAGCCAAGACGGTGGAGGCAGCGATTGATTGTGGAGTGAAGTGGACTGGAACAGGCATGTGAGTGAGCACAACAAATCCCATCCCCTCCCCCGTGAGGGAGAGTGAGGGACTGGCAACCATCTTGGGACCAGAACCACACCTAATTGGGCATGGTCCCACAAAAATTGCTCCAACCAAGCCCTGGAGGGTCCTGGCGAGTGACTGGCTAGGTCTGGAGACCAAGGCTCCATGCGCGCCCTAGGGGTGATAGGGGAAGTTTCACGGACAACTGGTACAGGTTCCCAGGCAGTGGCCCCACCCCCGCACACTGTGCCAGACATCTGCAGAGTGGAGATGGGCTGGGGAAAGGCAGCAGACCAGCACGGGCTCACTCCAGAGAAATCACAAGACCCCTGAACAACCCAGGAAAATGCCAAGACAAAAAGGTAGAGGGCAGTCTCTGGCCTCCAACTCAAACAGAGTGAATCCAGAAGAAGCTAAAGCAGAAGAGGTTGGGAGTCCAACAATTAAAATCTCTGAGGCGATGACAACTGAAGTAGGGAAACGACTCCATGAAGCTATAAAAGAAATTAGAGCAGAACTATTAACCCAACTGAGAGTAGAAATGAAATACATAATAAAAGAATCACTAGGCATCTCTAAAGGAGACACAGATGAAAAAACAAAGTATAGAAAAATGAGAGAAACCTGGAATAAACAAAACAAAAAAGATTTAGAATGCATGAAACAGATTCAGAGAGACTACCAGGAAATCAAAAACTCCAATGAAAGTTGGCAGAACCACCTGAAGGAAACTAAAGATAGACTTTCAAACCTGGAGGACAGGCTTGAAGCCTGGGATCAAGAAAGAAAAGGTCTCTTAAAAATAATAAGAAACCTGGAAGTGGCAGTACAACAGCTACAAGACAA
>RJWM01015559.1:0-47528 GCA_004363535.1 Dasyprocta punctata | reverse complement strand
GTCGCAGCACTGTTTGGGTTCCGCTCCAGACAGGTCTCTGCCTTTATTTCATTCTTTTACTCTTTCCATGGGCTACAGTTCTCGTTTTAGATTCTTCTTGGGTCCAGAGGACCCATCTCCCTCTTTTTTCCTTCTCTCTGTTATTATATTAGTTTATATTCCAGCATTTTGATGGTATATTCAGGGAGCCTCCCTGTCATGGTGTCATCTTGGCGGCCATCTTGGAGGAAGTCCAAAAATTTTTTTTTATTTTGAAGAGAATAAAACCAAATGAAATAAAACAGAACAGAGTCAATCAAAACAAAATAATGAACACAGTACATGACTTTGGAAAAGGATAAAAATAAATCAATAATGGCTACCATAATGCCTCTTGTTATCTTCAAAATAACTTCCCATGCCATCAGGCATAATAAAATCATGCAAAATAGTACAGAATAAAACCAATAAAAACAAAACAATGGAAGCAATGCAGGACTTCAAAACAATATTAAAACAACAGTGGTTACTAAAATACCTCTTGTTATCTTCTAAGTAGTTGCTTATATCATCAGACATATTACAATTAAAGAAATCCAAATAGAATAAAATCACTCAAAACAAAACAATGAAAGCAATACAGGGCTTCAAAAAACGGTAATAGGAAATCAATAATGGCTACCATATTGTATTTTATATCTTTGAAATAACTGTCCATGCCATCAAATATAATAAAATTAGACAAACTGAAACAATAAAACCAAACTAAACAGAACAATTAAAATAATATGGGATTCAAATCACGATAATAGATTAACAATGGCCACTGCCTTCCCTTTTTAGACACTTCGTCCCCTTTCACTTTCACAATATGTATTGTGTATGTTGAATCCCACTAATACCTTTGGTTTTCTATATTAGGGAGACAAATGATGTTCACCCATGTGACTCTGAATCATTTCATCCATGAGCATGATCTCAAGTTATATCCATTTGCCTACAAGAGCCTTGAGGTTATCTTTCTTTATATCTGAGTAGTTTTCCATTGTATACAAATGCCATGTCTTTCTTGTCCACTCTGCAGCTAATGGACAAGCTACCTCCGCTTCTTTCTGGTTCCCTGTCACATAGAGCATTGTTCTCTCTCCTTTGACTTTCAGTCTATGAACCCCTTTTGAGTTAAACATGTTTCTTTTATAAAGCATATTGGTGGAGCCTGTCTCTTGATCCACTCTGCCTGTGCTTCTTTTTATTGGCAAATTGAAGCCATCTACATTAATGGTAATGCTCAACACACACTGCATCATCTGTGCCATTCTACTTTCCTGCCATTGGCTGTCTAATTTCTCTCTCCATTCAGTTGTCTGCCCACTCAGTGATACCCCTCTGCCACTGTTTCTGGAGCTGTGATCTTTTTTATGTTTCTCTGTAATGTCCTTCAGGATTCTTTGTAGTGTTGATTTGGTGGTCACGAATTCCTTCAGTTGTTCTTTGCCAAGGAAGTATCTTGTTTCTCTGTTAATTTTGAAGGATAGTTTTGCAGGGTATGTCAGTCTGGCCTGGAAGTCGTTTTCTTTCAGGACTTGAAACACTTCACTCCAAGCTCTTCTTGACTTGATGGTTTGTGCTGCGAAGTCTGTTGTGATTCTGATGGGTTTTCCTTTATAGGTGATCTGTTTCTTTTCTCTAACAGCTTTTAATATTCTGTTCTTGTGTTGAGTTTCTGGGATCTTGATTATTATATGTCTGGGTGTGGATTTATTTTGATTATGGCTAGCTGGAGTTCTATATGCTTCACTTACCTGAATGTCACTTCCTTTTCCCATGCTTGGGAAGTTTTCTGATATTATTTTTGTAAATAGACTTTTTATGTGATTTGTGTTGACCCCTGCTTTTTCACTCACACCTTTTATTCTTTTTTTTTTTTTTTTTTTTTTTTTTTTTTTTTTTTTTTTTTTTTTTTTTTTTTTTTTTTTTTTTTTTTTTTTTTTTTTTTTTTTTTTTTTTTTTTTTTTTTTTTTTTTTTTTGCAGCACCAGGGATTGAACTCACAATCTCGTACCTGTCAGACAGGCACTTAAGTCACTGAACCAAACTCTCAGCCCTGGTTTTTTGAGGCAGGGTCACACTGTGTAGCTCAGGCTGGCCTTGTGCTCATGTTGTAGCCCAAGCTGGCCTCAAACTCACAACACTCCTCCTACCTCAGCCTCCTGGGTGCTGGGATTAAAGGCGTGTGCCACCACTCCCAGCTTATCTTTTATTCTTAAGTTATGTTTCTTTGGGTTGTCTTGCAGCCATTGAATTGTGACTTCCAGGTTCCTTGTTATTTTTAAGAGATCTGTCCTTTTGCAATCACAAGCTACAAACCTATCTTCAAGGTGTGAAAGTCTATCTTCAGTTTCTTTCAAGTGGTTTTGTCAACTTTCAATGGAGTTTTTAATTTCCTGGATATCTCTTTGAATCTGTTTCATGTATTCTAAATCTTTTTTGTATTTTTCATTCAAGGTTTCCCTAATTTTTCTATGCTCCTTCATTTTTTAAACTATGTCTTCCTTAGAGATGCTTAGCAGTTCTTTTATTATGTTTTTCATTTCTTCTTTTACCTGAGTTGGTATTTCTGTTCTAATTTCTTTTCTGGCCTCATGAAGTTGTTTCTTTACTTCAGTTGCCATCACTTCAGAAACTTCAGGTGTGCAACTCCTGATCTCCTCCATGTTTGCATTATCTGGGCTTGCTTTGCTTGGATTGGAGGCCAGAGACTGCCTATTGCTTGTTCGTCTTGACATATTCCGGGGTTCTTCTGGACAAGTGGGTACTGGGGTCCCAGGCACTTCCCACATTGGCTACAATTTCTCTGAAGTGAGACTGTTTGGTTCTTCTAGACAGTGCTGGCTATGGGTATCTGATGGTGGCCACTGGGTGTGCTGGTGCGGGGCTGTCTGCTGCTTTCCCCAGCCTGTGTTGGCTCCCTGATGGCTGGTGGAGTGCATGTGAAGGCAGAGCTGGCTGATGCCTGTGGGCCTGGGATGGTCGCTGGTGGAAATTCTCCACTACTGCCCCAGGATACTGAGCTGTCTACCCACAGGGAACCTCTGCAATGGCCACTAGAATGTGTACGGGGGCAGGGCTCAGTCCCAGCAATTTCCACGGGTCTGTGCCCAGCTAGGATCTGCTGGAGGAAGATGGCAGCAGTTCTGGTTCTGGGCTTATCTGGCCCAACTCCAAAATGGTTCCCAGCCAACTGCTTTCTCCCACGAGAGGACCGAATCCTCTGCACTCACTGCCAGCCAGTGCAGTCTTCCAGGTCCACCGCTGCCCTCCACTGCTGCTCCCCTCCAACACTGCCTCTCTCTGCAGAGGCCTCCAGGGTTGCCACGTCCCCTTGATCGTGTGTCTCCAGGTTCCAGCAGCTCCTCTTGCACAGTGGATCTGGCTCCAGACGAAGGTGCTACCAGCTACTGCCTTCTTCTTCATTTAAATTTTTCTTTTTACTCTTTCTGTGGGCTTCAATTCTCACTTTAGATTCTTCCTGGGTCCAGGGGACCACTTCCTTCCTTCTTGTCTTCCCCATGATGCTGTATTCCAGCATCTGGACTGCATCTCTCAGAGAGGTTGTTTACTCTGCTGCTTACTGTTCTGCCATCTTCCCACAAGTCTCTATTTTTGTATTCTTGATGATAGCCATTCTGACTGGGGTGAAATGGAATCTCAGTGCAGTTTTGATTTGTGTACCTTGTATTGCTTTCTCTTGCCTAATTGCTCTAGATAAATATATATTCTAAGAACTATATTGAATAAGAGTGGTGACAGCGGATATTCTTGCCTCATCCCTGATTTCAGAAGAAATGCTTTCCATTTTCCCCATTCAAAATGATATTGGCTATGGGTTTGTTTTCTAAGGACTTTACAATATTGAGGAAAAATTCTTCAATGCCTTTTTGTCAGGGCTTTTATTGTGAAGGAATGTTGAATTTTGTTGAAGACTTTTTCTTTGTCAATTGAGATAATCATGTGATTTTTATCCTTTATTCTACTTATGGATATTATATGTGTTAATTTGTATACATTAAACCATCTTTGCACCCCTGGAATATAACCAACTTGATCATGGTATGTGATATTTTTGTGTGTGTGTGTCCTTTTGAGACAGGGTCTCACTATGCAGTTCAGGCAGGCCTTGAGCTTGTTTTTGACCTGTTTAGGCTTTTATTCCTTCTTGGTACACTTTTGGGAGGTTGCATGTATCTAGAAACTTGTCCATTTCTTCTAGATTCTCCAATTTATTAGAATATGGGTTTTTCAAGTAGTCTCCAGTAATCCTCTGGTTTTCACTGGTACCTTTTGTAACATACTCCCCTTTTCAAAGTCTCTAACTGTATTTATTTTGGTCTTTTCTCTCTTTTGTTTACTTTGTGTAAGGGTTTATCACCATCCTGTTTACCTTTTCAAAGAACCAATTCTTTCTTTCATTGATCCTGTATATTGTTCTTTTATTCTCTATCTCATCAAGTTTAGCTCTGACCTATATTATTTCTTTCTTTGGCTTGATTTTGGTTTGTTCCTGCTTTTCCAAGAAATTTAAAATCTATCATTAGGTTATTTGAGAGCACTCAGGTGTTTTCTGGTACAGGCACTCATAGCTATAAACTTCCCTCAGAAATGAACAAGGGGAGCGCCTCCAACCAGGAGACAAGTAAGACTGCCTTCTGGGGGCCTGTGCGACTGGCGTGGACCCCAGGAGGAGAAAGAAATGGGCTTCTCAGGAGCCCACCCAGCCGGACCTGAATGCCTCCAACCAGGAGACAACTAAGACTGCCTTCCCGGGTCCTGCGCGACTAGCGTGGACCCCAGGAAGAGAAACATGCACCTCCCCAACCCCATACGCCTATTGGCGCGTGGGCTAAGAATCAAGGACAAAGCTCCCACCCCACCCCCATAAAGCAACCTGTTCGTTCAGAGGTCTGACTACATTGATAGCAACTAAGGTACATAAAACAACTAAATGCTAGTATTGTTTTGTTCATTTTGCAGGCCTGGGGCTGGCAGCCTGAGCAACTCTTTGGAAGATGACGGTACGCAATGTAGCAAAAATGGGGGATTCTCTTCTGTCTTGTCTTCGAGGCCCAATATTGTTCTCATTGTTTTGCTTTATTCTGATTAATGTTTTTTGGCCTTATTTTATACTCTGTTTTTATTGGTTTTATTTTTTTAAATTTTTTTGTTTGATTTTACTATACCTGTTGGAAAGGTCAACTATTCTGAAAATAACAAAACATACTATAGTAGCTATTGTTTTCAGAGTATCTTTCTTAGAAGTTCTGTACCAGTTCTACTGCTTTGTTTTGATTGACTTCATCCTGTTATGTTTTGTTGGATTTTACTATCTTTAAAATAAAATAAAATAAAATAAAGAAGTGAACAAGGCCTGTTTTTAAGGAAAAGTCTAGTGTGCAATCAGGCCTGACTACAACTGTGCGAGGACTGTGACCTCAGGTTCCCAGCTCTGCCTGGTTCTGTCTTGCTTCTCTCTTCAGTAGTGGAATGAGCAGTGAAAACAGATCCCAGCACCAGCATTTATTAACTGTGTGAGCTGGCAGATGTAACAACATGGACAATTACAGGACACTAATTGTGTTTTGAAGACTTCACCAAATGCTTTCTCTCCTCTGCTCAGATCCTCTCCACACCCATCTGAACTAGGGAAGATCACTGTTCCCATCTTATAGACCAGGAATTTGCCTGTGGCTGTGCAGCCAGCTAGGGGCAGGGGCCACAGTTGCTGGCCAGCAAGTGTCAAAGGCAAACCACCACACTGCATTGCATTCTATGACTAGCTCTGAACCTGTTTCCTCATTTACAAAATTGGGTTACCATCCTCAAAGAGCTGGCAGCACAGTGCGATGAGCGAATGGAGGTCAAGTGGTTAGAATGTAATCGGGGCCTGGCAGTATTAATTGTCTCAGTCAATTGGTCATTGAGTGAGTTGTTTTTTTTGTTTTTTTTTTCCCGGCACTGAGGATTGAACTTACAACTTTGCACCTGCCAGACAGGCACTTAAACCACTGAGTCAAACTACTGGCCCTAGTTTTTTGAGGCAGGGTCGCACTGTGTAGCTCAGGCTGGCCTTGCTCATGTTGTAGCCCAAGCTGGCCTCGAACTCACAACGCTCCTCCTACCTCAGCCTCCCAAGTGCTGGGATTAAAGGAGTGTGCCACCACGCCCAGGTTTCATTGAGTGAGTTTTGAGTCGGGTAGAAGAAGCTTCCGCCTCATGGAGCTCACAGTGCATCAGGGAAGACAGGCGCTAAGCAGATCGTTGCCCATGATTGGGTGACTGTCAGAGTGTTTTGTTTTGGGAGAGAGCAGAACAGGGTCAGTAAGAACCAAAAGTGGATAAAGAAGATGCTGGGCAGAAACTGGGGTTGGAAAGCCTTGGTTGCCATGGCACAGGAGTGAGATTCTGGCTAGGGCAGTGGAGGCCTAGGGGGATATGACACTTGGAGAGGGACAGGAATTCTTTCTGACTGCTCTATAGCTTCCAGGAACTCCCTGAGTGGTCTGATTCTAGGGGCCCAAACTGGAACCTCTTGCCTATGATGTTAGTCCTGACTCAGGTAAATGTGTGTTGTCCTGCAGGTCTGTGCTTGCTCTGCAGGTGGTGAAACTCGTGCCTGGGGTCTATGGAAGCCAAAACCATACTCTAACCTGTTTTTTATGGCTTGGCTACACAGAGCTGGCCCATGTCTGCCAGTGGCTGAGTTGGCTGCAGCCAGGAATGCCCATTCAAATCCATTTCTGTTCCATCTTCCTTAGGAGTGACACTACCTCACAGAGCCACAGTTTTTCCACTTAGGAGAACTAAGACTCAGGGAAAGTTCTGGAACTTGGCTAAGATCATGCAATTGGTGTTAAAGTTTTCAAAGGGAGAATAAAACACCCTAAGACACTGCAAATGAATTAAAACCACAACTACAATTCATCAAGTACCTGTGGGGTTCCAGACAATTTGTATGTTAATCTTACTCAATATGCTCAAAAAGTGACGTTTTAACTTTGTGTTTAGAGCTTTTATGGGGGTGGTAGTGGGTTGAAGGACAAGTTTTATTTGGCCCTGGACTTGCAATCATGAAGAACTGCAGTTTTAGACTTTCAACATTTTTTATGCCCTCTGTTACGAGTGCCAGATTCAGCAAATAAAAATATAGGACATCAAGTAAAATTTAATGTCACGTAAATATCAAATAAAATTTTTAGTATATGCATGTCCCAAATGTTGCATGGTCTATAGTTGTACTGAAATATTATTTATAGTTTATCTGAAATTGAATCTGTATTTATCACCACCCTATTGTTTATCTGAAATCAAATTTAACTGGCCACCGTATGTACAGCCCCAGAACCATCTTACTAGAAATAAGGGAAGACAAGATTTCCTACACAGTATGTCTTGTGACCAAACCTCCCTGTCTGTAGTGGTCTATGGATTGATATTTTTACAAAGTCCTGGAAGTTTCTTAGCAATATCTTACATTTTGTGGTGTTAAAATTCTTCAATTTGCTCAGTACTAATATTTAAACAGATTACAGCTTTCTAACTTTACTTTCACATTTGACTGGCAAACTATGGGCCTGCAGGCCAAATTCAAACCTTATCAGTGAAATGTATTTTACTGATAAAAATAAAGTTGTAAGTGGGGGCATGGTGGCATTCCAGCATTCTGGGAGGTGGAGGCAGGAGGATAATCAGTTTGAGCCCAGCCTGGGCAACTTAACCAGTAGTCATTTAGCAATACCCAGTCTCAAAAATAAAAAGTAATTTAAAAAAAGGGCTGAGGATGTAGCTCAGTGCAAAGACTCTGGGAATACACACACACACACACACACAGAAGTTATTGGAGACAACCACACCCACATACTCACATTATTGCTTTTGCATTACAATAGCAGAGTTCAGGTGCTAAGCCTGAGCTCATATATTCTGCAAGCCCCAGTATTTACTATCTGGGTATTTTCTGAAAGTTTGTCAACTCTTCTGATATGTTTCAGTCCATCAGTGTTATTTTTTGTTTTGATCAGATGTCACATTTGTAATCAGTATCCAGTATGCAGGTGGGGTCCATGCATGTGGAGGGAGAGGAGGGACTGGAGTTCCAGTCACTTTGAGGTGCTCTGTTAGTGTGGTCCCTGACAGCAGGTTTCTCGATGGGGTTAAACCTCTTAGTTGATCCTCTTGGAAAGAGAGTCACCCAGTTTCTGCAAACCTTGGGTGGAAGTCTGCTCTGTAAATTCACAGCAGGTTTCTACTGCATTTTGAGCCCTGTCTTCTTTCCATTAATTTCACCTGGCTAAAATTAATCACTTGCAAAATCCTTCAAGTAAAGTCTTCAGCCTTCCAGGTCTAGGGTCTGATCCAGGAAAGTGCTCCATCTGTCTGTTGGACAGCCCCATCTCCCTGTTCTTTGGGGTGTAGAACTTGTGCAGTGCCCATTCCAGTGCTTGGTGTTCAGCTGAGTTTAATCATAACCCTCTTTGGAGACGTGGGCATGCAGATTGGAGAGAGAAGTGCTAGGTCGGAGTGCAATATCTGAGATTCCCTCATTCTCGGCTGCCTTATGCCTGCCTCCCTTCCCAGATCTGGAGAGGCAGACAAGGGGTCACCTCTGTTGCCTGAGCATGCTACTTAGGTCCTCCAAATTCAGAGCCTTTTTTTCCCAGAGAGCCTAAGACCTACTCTCTCTTAATAATCAAGGAAATTGCTGTCAAGAACTGTTGTCAAGATTTTTGTTTTCTTTAGCCGGGTGTGGTGGCGCATGCCTTTAATCCCAGCACTCGGGAGGCTGAGGTAGGTGGAGCATTGTGAGTTCGAGGCCGGCTTGGGCTACAACATGAGCACAGGGCCGGCCTGAGCTACATAGTGAGACCCTGCCTCAAAAAAACTAGGACTGGGAGTTTGGCTCAGTGGCTTAAACCCCTGTCTGGCAGGCGCAAGGTTGTGAGTTCAATCCCTGGTGCCGCAAAGAGAAAAAAAAAGATTTTTATTCTCCTTGTAAGCTAACAAGTTTGCCTGCACTATTTCATGGATCCTGACAAAAGACACAGGGCTCCTGGGTCAGAGACAATGGATATCATGGCTCACAGCACAGTAGGCAGAGTGACACTCACCTGTGAGGGTGATGCATATGCAGTGGGTTTGTGTCACAGCTGAGGAGCCCTGATTTAAGGGAACTGAATCCTTTACAACAGGCAGGAAATTGGTCTGAGTTTTGTCCTGAAGGATGGCATTTTTGTTATAGTGGAGAATAGGCAGACCTGTCCTTTGTTTTCTAGGGCTATTCATAATACGCAAACATCCTTGCAAAGATAGTGCCTCTGTCCCTGAGACGCACGGAAAAGCAAGAGACCCATAGAGAATTGTCTCCCCACAACTGTCAGTTTATTTCCACTAATTAACTATTTGAACTTTCTTAATGATTGTTTTTGTATATACAATGAAGTGTGTTCACGATTGCATTAATTATTACAGGCTTTTATGTTTGCAACAATAACACTTTAACTGATTGATAAGGTATGACTCCCAAAAGCAGTTTTAATTCTATTACATTTAGATCATTGTGTGTGTCTGGAAGTAACTATTCAGATATCAACAGTAAAGCTGAATTGTATAACTTGTGTTTTACTTGCTTTCTTGTTGCTTAGACAAAATTTACCTGTCACCCACAAGATAAAGGACAAGAGGTTTATTTTGGCTCACAGTTTGAAGCAGTTTCAATGGACAGTTGGTTGGTACCAAGGCAGGGCGGGATGGTAGAGGAGCATGGCAAAAGTGAAACAGTCCATGGCATGGTAGGTGGGAAGCAACAGACTTCCTGCTTTCTTTCCCTCTTCATTCCATCTATAAGCCTATTGATTGGTGCCACTCACACCCAAGGTGGGTGTTTATCTTCAGTAAATCTATTCAGCCATACCCAGAACCATGCAAAACCAATCAGTGAACTAATCTGATTATCACACTCTTAATCCATTATGGCACATCCATGATCCAGCCACCTCCAAAGCCCCATAAGGCTTTGGGGGGACATCTAGCTATAAGCTATAACATCTTGTATGTGTTACTGAAGTTGGACACGATGGAAGATCAATGTGACCACATGACCAGGCATCATGCACCATTTGGGGATTTCAGATATGATATTATAGTTGACACTTGACCCTTTATTTGCTAAAACCCATGCCAGAGATCAAGTTAAATAGAAGATTTGGTCAAATTTGGAAGCTACAGTTTGCAGTGGTTAATTTTATGTGTTAAGTTGACTGGGTTAAGGGATGCCCAGACAGCTGGCAAAACATTATTTCTGGGTATGTCTCTACAGGTATTCTGGGAGATATTAGTATTTGAATTAGTCCAGTGAGTAAAGAAGATGGTCCTACTCAGTGTGAGTGGGGGATCTCATCCAGTGCATTGAGGGACTGAGTAGAACAAAAAGGTAGAGGGGGCTAAATTCCACTCTCTCTACTCCAGTGACATCCCCAGTTTCTCCTGCCCTTAAACATCAGTGCACCTAGTTCTTGGGTCTCTGAACTTGGGCTCAGACCTATACCACTGGTTCCCTTGTCCCTTGGACCACTGGATTTGGACTGACTTATATCATAGGTTCCCTTTAGCCCCTTGGGCTTTGACTAGAAATACAACACTGGCTTTCCTGGGTCTCCAGTTGCAGGTGGCAGATTGTGAGGATTTTCTCCCTCCAGGAACCAATCCCTTGTAATACATTCCATATATCCATATATATCTTATTGGTTTTGTACCTCTGGAGAACCTTGGCTAGTACAGAGTCAATGTTGATGCACTTCAAATTATTAGGGTATAAAGTTATAATACCCCTCTATTTCTTTCAAATGAAGAAGTATGGGGAGTTGGAGAGGGAGTCAAAGGGCTACACAAGTAGATGAATGGGGTCACTTAATCCAATCTCTGGTGACCATGGGTAAGTTTTCTGGGGAGAGAAAACCTAAGGTTGGACTCTGAAAGATAAGTAGGAGTTAGTTGTTGCTAACTTCTACCCAGAAGGGAAAATTTCTGACGTGGTAAAACAGCATGGATGAAGGCTCGCAGGAGAGAAAAAGTTATGATATTCATAATTATTCATTTTTATTTATTTATTGGTACTGGGGATTGAACTCACAACCTCACTTGTGCTTCTGAGCTATATCACTGGCCCCAAGTTATGGTATATTTTAGAAACTAAAATAAATTCAGAGTGGCTGGAGAATAGAAAACATACTGTGTGCATTGTGTGTGGTGTGTGTGTGTGTGTGTGTGTGTGTTGTGAGTGAAACGACTGGAGTGGTAGAAAACAGGATTAAAAAAGAGATGGGTCAGGTCAAGTCATGCTCAATTATTCAGTCTTGCAAAGGGCTTGGGGCTCCATGCTGTACACGGTGAGGGCCACAGTGGCCTGTGGTCAGGACTCCTTGAACAGGTGGTATGAAGATGGAGCAGAGCACACAGGCTGAGACAGGGCAGCCAGTGAGTGACTGGAACCTTCTGGGCCCTGGGGCTGCGAGGAGCTGGAGTGGAGGTCAGAGGGCTTTCTCTAGAGCCTTTCCACCCTCACTTCCTCTGACAGTAAAAGTAACAACTACAAATCCTTTTTTTCTATTTTTAAGACAAATGTCATTCTTCACACAAGATGGCATGTCCTCGCTCTGGACCCCGAGAAGTCTCCACTAGGACTATCTCACTCGGGCTTGCCCAAAACATGCCACATGGCATCTTTCTTCCAGCACTGATCCTTCTGATAGTATAGCACATGCTGGCGTCTATGACCCAAGGGGCAGAGCTTCTCATACTGCAGCCCTGACCTCTTGCAGAGCCCTTTCCTGCTTTGGGCCTCATTCACAGGTGGCAACTCCTGTGCTCTTTCCTAAATGAATAGAACATATGCTACCCCTAGAACCCACAGAGCCCTGTCAGGTATTATACTTTCTTCTTTGAAGTGGGAGTTGTGAGATATAATAAGTTGCTCTTTATTGTAGAGGGAGTTGACTCAGCATGCCCCAGACTATGGGCCCCTAAAATCATCACTGATATGATGGCCCTTGGACTTAGAGTTTTATCATGCTTTCTGAAAAACATGTGTCTTTCTAGGATTCCCAGCATACTTTCTACTTCTTGTTTATCTGGTTTAATTAGCATGCTGTATCTTTTCAATATAATGGACTGCTATGACAGCCTGTGTAATGTCCAGATTGTCCCACATCTCTTCGGAGTACATTATGACAGAGATGGGAGAATTAACACATGCCTGGGGCAAAGGATGTTATTCATCTCATGTGAGCATAAATTCTTTCTGGTCTTCCTGTCTAACAAGTATAGATACCAAGTCATTTGCCAGTTCTATGGTCACACATCATGTACTTGACACTGTTAATCTTTGCTAGTCAGGAGACCACATCCAACACAGCAGCAGCAACTGGAGTGCCTTGGTTGATTTGTGATAATCACTTAACGTGTTCTTTAAAATTCTTGACATTTCTCAGTTAGGTCATGTTGTAATTAACCATAGTTATTTGTCTGGCAGCCAGGAAGGAGAGGAGATTCTGAGACAGGTAAGTCCTGTCTTTCAAAGCAGAGGCTTCTGTGTTGTCTTTGAAGGTAAATTCTAGCCTTTAGCAAAGAGTGATGGGCCACATCTGGTCACACATGGTTTCTAGAAATTCAAGGATTGAAGAATTTTAAGTGCATTGATCCAGATATCTCCAAATCAGTTTCCAGGTGTCCACTCCTTCCATGTAGGACCATGACTCTGGCAGGGGTGACTTGGGGTTGAGAATTCAGCCTTCCTTGAAGCTCACTTTTAGTGTGCTCTGGACATGATTCTTTGATGAAGGATCTTTCTTCATAGGCTGCTAAGGTGGAGGGATGACTTCTACACTTCACCTTCGATTGGTAACCCATCATTTGCACCTTTTCAGTGTCTTTTCTCAGTATGTTGTGATGACATTTGTCAAGGAGTCATTTGATTCCATTACCAATATGAATATGTTCCTAAACCTCTCACATGTCCGAATATTGTACCTGAGTTATAGTCCCTTCTACTTGCATTGTGTCATATTTCACCACTGGCAAAGGTTTTAAGAATTGCATCATAGCAGCTGGGAAGGAGGGTCTCCTGAGAGTGTGGAAAGTGGGCCAGGCAGAGGGAGAATCTGAACTCTCATACAGTGGAGATGAGGCCCCAATGCCCTGGGGACAGAGGTCCAGACCACATACAGATCTCTGGAGCAGGGTTGACACTTCCAGGTCATTTGAATTGAGGCAAGGAGTCCAGACCTTAGATGTGAGATGTCCCGGAAAGGACCTGGAGGGAGACAGATCACTTCGGCTAAGGGCAATTTCTAGAGAGGGACTCAGTTATGCATCATCATCAGGTGACTGTCCAGGCAGCTGCAGAATGAGAGCTTCCATCTGGAAGAGGATTATCTGCAAGGCACAAGATGGCATTCATAATACACTGCTTTACCCTCTGTGCTTCTTGGGGGCCCTTATGGAGATGCTTCTCTATAGTCCACGTTGGTCAACTCAATTTAACAGTATTTTATGCTCTCTCTGTCTCTGTCTCTCTGTCTCCCTTTTATATGATGTGTGTCTGTGTGTCTGTGTGTGTGTGCGTATAAGAAAACTGTCTCTCAATACCCATTGGATGTTGGTTCCAAAGACTGAACATCCCCTTGAGCACCAAAATCTGAGACCACTCATATCTTATATAAAATAGCATAGTGTTTGCATATAACCTATGCGTATCTTCCCTTATACTATAAATCATCTCTAGGTGACTTATAATATCTAATAAAGTGCAAATTCTGTGCAGATAGTTGTTACACAATATTGTTTAGGGAGTAATGATAAGAAAAAAAGGGTCTGTTCAATGCAGATATATTTTTTGCCTAAATAGTCTTGATGTGTTGAATCCACAGACTCAGAACCCACAGATGCATAAGTGTGTATATATGTATATACGTACATGTATGTATATATGCATGTGTTATATTAGGTTTTCTGCAAGAATACATAAAAAGCTATTAATTTGGGAACTGAGAAGCTGAAAATACTGGCATACAGGTAAATTCTTGCTTAAATATTTTTAGTTTGGTGCCACAGGCCTTCATGTTAATATAAATATACACATATGTAAAATAAATACAAATCTTAGAAAAATTAAATTCAATTGAAACATATCATGTTATTACCCAGACAATTAATGAAATGATTTAAAATCACATGTTCCCTATCCATGACAGTGTTATCTCACCATTTTAGCATCCTTCAAATATTTCACAAAGGACAGTATGTATGCTTTTCCTTCAAAACCTTTACTAGTGAGCATCAGATACTGTACTTAGCCTGAAATACTTCATTAGGTATCTTATTTTATTCACCCAGCCCCTGAAATTAGGTCTTAGGATGAGCCCAGTTTTACAGGTGAATAAACCAAGGCTTGGAGAGATTGGGTGATGGTGGGGCATGCTCACAGGGATTCTAAACTGTCCCCTTTCTTTTAACTCTATTGTTCTTTCCAAAGGCGAGCAGGGGTTTTCCTTTGTTTCTTTTTTTCCTTTCCTTTCCTTTCCTTTCCTTTCCTTTCCTTTCCTTTCCTTTCCTTTTCTTTCTTTCTTTCTTCTTCTTCTTTTTTTTTTTTTTGGTACATGAAGGCAGGCATTCTTAAAGACAATGTGCTAGTGAAGAAACAGATAGAGATGCAAACACAGGGGTGGGTATCAAAGGGGGAAACTGGGCATTGTTGGATTTGAACCAGGCTCTAACTCCCAGACCAGAGCAGGGTCTCTTGCAGTTGGGACCCTGCATGGGCTCATGAAACCCTGAAAGGAATGATATGGTGGCCTGGGAGGCCACTGGCCCTGGAGTCAGGAGGTCATCACCCTGCCCTGCCCTGCCCTCAGTTTCTCACACCAACCAAGGGGTCAGGGGGGAAGGGACTTTATGGCCAAGGGGATTTATGGCAGAGACAACAGTTTGTGCTCCGTGCTGCCCGGCACAAGCCACCCAGGGAGCAATTTAACACACACCCCACAGCCCCCAAATGGGGTTTCCAGCTGGAGCTCTGGGGCCCTTCCCTTGGCTGGAGCCCGAGATGGCCCTACTTCCCATCTGTGCAGGAGCCCTATGGAGCTAGCCTACTCCTGGGACCCTCTGTGAGGCCCAGGAAAAGAGGGAGTGGCTTGGAGGGACCCTTAGTAGGGGACCGACTTCTCTCAAGAGCTCAGAGTGGGGGGGGGCCAGGACCCCAGGCAGATGAGCATGAGGTGGGATCCCTCTGGTCCCCCAGGGGAATCTGTTTGTGGTCCTGAGGCCCCTCAGCTCAAGGAGCATTGTCACATCCTCATTCCCCTGGCATAGTGCCTACTCTTAGCCTTCTGTATGTTAAATGTCAACTCCTCTCTTGCTCTGTCTCTACAAAGTTTCTGCAAGCACTGCCGACCCTACATGCCCACACTTGAACTGCCCACAGCATCCCCTTCTCCCAGCTCCTCACATTTGGCCAGTGGGTCCTCCACGGAGCCCATCTCTCAAACCAGAAGCACAAGTTGACTCCATAATCCTCTTCCAGTCACTAAGTCCTGCCAGATCTAGAGCTCTTTGTCCATTTCCATTACTCACACCTGGTTTCAAGTGGTTTTCATTCTCCTAGAAACCTAAATTGGACCATACGATTCGCTGGTTTTTACCGCTTCAGCTTCTCCACATGACCCAGGGTGGTACTTCTTAAACTGTGCCTGTGGCAGTTGCAAAGGAACTCATGAAATCATCTACAAAGATGGCAAATGTTCCTAAAGAACCAATATGACTCAAGAATGTTGAGGGGGAAAAAGAGCCCAGTATCTTTATATTTAAACAAATACGATTTTCCATGGGACCAAATAAAACTTCTCAAGAAGTTGTTTAAAGATTAGGTGAGTGGGGTAGGTGGGTTTGATAGAAGGTTGGTTTGGGATATGTATAATAATTCAAGGTTCTCCATATGAACAGAAGAGTAGACTATGAAGATAGAAATAGATGTAGCTATGTGGATATGGATTTATAGGTTTGTTTCTAAGTATAGGCTCATGTGACTGTGGAGGCTGGCAAGTCCAACACCTGCAGGGTAGACTGGCAGGCTGAAGAACCAGAGAAGGATTTACACTACAGCAGAACCCTAAAGGCAGTCTGGAGAATTCCTGCTTCTGTAGGAGACCTTGGTCTATTTTTCTTAAGCACTTAAATTGATTGGAGCCTACTGACCTACCTGCATGACTGAGGGTAAGTGGTTTGACTCTGAATTTACTGTTCTAAATGTTAATCTTTTCTAAAACAAAAAACTTTCACAGCAACATCTGGATTAGGGTTGAACCAAATACCTGGGTACTGTGGCCCAGCCAAATCAACACATGAAATTAGTCATTGCAGCATATATGTGACTTGTTTTCAGTGCTGAGGCTTGAACTCAGGGCTTTGCACATGGTAGTTGAGGACTCTACCTCTGAACCCTGTCCCTAGGCCTGTGTGTGTTTTTATATGGATGGAATGTGAGGACTGGGTAGCTGAATGGGGAGGTGGATGACTGGATGTGTGGCTGAGATGATGGAGAGTATGTGGTTGCTTATGTGTTTGGATGGAAGGATGAACAGCAGGCTTGCTGACTACCTGGCTGAGTGGGTGGATGAATGGATGGGCAAATCCTGGAATAATTGGTTGAGCAGTTAGATAGGTGGATATGTGTATGGGCAATTGATTGGGAAATAAACATGTGTGGGTGGGTCAGTAGGCAATTGATTGCTTGGTTGGGTAGTTCAGTGTCCTCTGGTGAGACCTGTGGGTAGATGAAGTGCTGATGAATGCATAGGTGTATGCGTCCGTGGGTGGCTGTGTGAACACTTATGTGAATGGATCAAGGGGTGACTGAGTTACTGGATATTTAAGGTGTATACATGAATAGATGAAACTGGGTGAGCAAGTGGGTGGGAAAGGATGTTTCGGTGCCTGTAGATCCCTGAGGGACTGCTGAAGTTGGCAAGGTCTGTTTTACAGGATAAAGAATTGTTAGAAGAGAAGCAACATATCATGTATGATTTATGTGATTTACATGGCTTCCTTAATTTCTCTGAGCCTCCATTTCTTCATCTCAAAAAAGGGGAAAATGAAGTATTACCTCTGTGGCAGGGTATGCATGTAAGTGTTTGGCATGGTGCCCAGGGTATTGTTAAGTTTTCAAAAATGGCAGATCTCTGCCTCTCTGCCTCTCCTCTCCTTCTCCTGTACACTCAAGTGGCATGATTTTCAGGCAAAAGTTATACCTCAGTCCCCTCTGTATTCCCCAACTCCAACTTTAATATAAACGTATCTCTGACATTGCTGCTTTGAACCCCTGGCTCTTTCCTTGGGCACAGGCTAGCCTTCCTCAATTTCTCTCACCCCAAAAGGGACACCACTGGCTGAACTTCTTGCTACAGATGGGATGATTTTTTTGGTCCTCAAGGGAGTAGAGACAACATCTGGCCTGGCTACTGCTACTCCTTGAATCTTCTCATGACACTCAGACATGATGAAAAACACATTTGGTCTTCTTGGCAGCGGCAGCACTTTCTCCCTGAGTTGGGAAGATGGGAGAGGAGACACACCAGGCCACACACATGCACATCACACACACACACACACCCAACCACAAGTGTGCGTACACAGAGTCTCTGCTGAGATCTTGGGTGGGAGGAAGTTTGTGGTATAGCTTACGAGTCTGATTGACCTGAGTTGAAATCCTGGCTTTGCCGTATTTGAATTTGATGATGTCTCTTTCCTTTTCTGTGACTCAGTGCTCTCATCTGCGAACTGCAAGTAATATTGCCTACCTCACAAGACCTTTTGTGAGGAAAGAATGGAAATAATTTGGACAGAAAGTCTGATGTATAGGAGGCACTAAATATCAATCCCATCCTCCCTGGAAAAAAATCTTCCTGGAAAAGAAAGATCTAACTTGTGTTAGTTAGGGTTTCATCTATGAATCTGGAGGCTCAGTGGGAAGAGTTGTTAGGGGAAGGATGATGAGTGAACGGATTGATCCACTCATTCACTAACTTGTTTCTTTCTTTAAAAAAGTCAACTAAGATATGACTTACATACCATGAACTGTATCTACTTAAAGCAAGCGATTTGATGAGTTTTGACAGATGTATGTACCCATGAAACCACTGCCATGATCAGGATACAGAACGTTTCCATCATCCCAAAGACTTTTGGGGGCCTTTTTCAGTCCATCCCTCCCTCCAACCTCATCCACAGGCAACCACCGATCTGCTTTCTGTCACTGCAATTTAGTTTTTATATCTGAAATTTTATATATATAGCATCATCTGTATTTTGTATGTCTGGCCTTTTTCACTCAGCTTGTTCATTTGGAGATATATCCATGTTGCTAGGTGTACCAGTAATTCATTCATATTACTGTATCTTTTATTTATCACTAAAATATCTTATTAATTTATTCACACATTATTCAAATGCTTATGTGATTGTTCTTTACAAATTTGTCCATTCACTTATCCACCCATTTCACAAACATCCTAGTTCCCATTTATCCCTGGGAGTTCATTTCAAGATCCCCAGTAGATGCCCAAATCAGTGTGCCATACCAAACCCTATGTATGCTATGTTTTTCCAATGTGTACCTATTTATGATAAAGTTTAATTCATAAGTTGGCAACAGTAAGAGATGATCAATAATAGCTAGTAATAAAATAGAAAAGTTTTAATTTACTACAATACAATTTCCGGCATTACTATGCTTGTGCTTTGGGGCCATTACTAAGTAAAATAGGGGCTACCTGAGCACAAGCACTGTGCTACCACTGTGATATCTAAGACAGCTCCTAGGTGACTAATGAGTGGGTAGCACATACAGCATGTATACACCAGACAAAGGGATGATGGATGTCCCAGGCATGATGGAAGGGGAGGCATATGGTTTCATAATGCTGTTCAGAACAGTGTACAATGTAAAACTTATTAATTGTTTTTGGAATTTTTCATTTAATATTTTTGGACTATGGTGGACTGTGGGTAACCAAAATCATAGAAAGCTAAACCATGGATAGACAAGGCACTATTGTAATTACTGTGTTCCTATTGTATTCCAGGTATGGTTTTGATATAGTATTAGATAATATATTGTGTGTGTGTGTGTATATATATATATATATATGTATATAAAATATACTGGGGATAAAGAAGTAAACAAAGTAGAGAAGTACTGACACTGAAGGATATTGTCTTCTGCTAGATATAAACCAATAAATATGATGAATGACATGAAGAGAGACAAGGTAAGTTTGGAGGACAAATGTCTTTGGAGGTAGGTGATACTTTCCATAAAGCAACTAGAGCAGGTGTACTGGAGCCAGTGCTGCAGATATCTGGGCATAAGTATACAGAAAAAGAAAATTCAAAGACCTTCATGTAGGTGGGTGCTGAGGATCTAGATGTAGGTTTGTGTTAAAGATCTTGTAGTATTGTGTTGAGAATCTTGACCATAAGTGGGTGTCAGGCAGTGTATCTGGAAGAGTCCTCAGCATTCAGGGAGTACGTATAAGAAGCAAGACCAATGAACTCTATCCCTGAGATGTTAGTGTAGATGGGGGAGTTCGTGTCTAGAGACTGAGCCCTGAGTCTCTCCAGCATTTGGAGGTGAAAAAATGGAGAGGAATTAGTCAAAGGACCTTGGAACGATTGCCCAGAGGTAGTAAGGGAACCAGGAGAGAACAAGGTCAGAAATATAAAGTAGATTTCAGAAGAGAGAAGGTGGCCCCTGTGTCACATGTCTCCAACTGCTGGGTGGACTGGAAGAGAGGCTGCAAACTGACCAGTGGACCTGGCAACGGGGATCTTTGGGATTATAGAAATGTAGTAGTAATGAAAGAGTGGCCAAGGAGAGGAGAGCAAGTGGGGAGATGATGGTAGACTTTTGAAACATTCAACTACAGAGGAGAAGGTGGGACAATTGGTGATTGAGATGTGGAAGGCAAGGAGTTTGCTATTTTTAAGATGAAGAATAGAGCACGTTTAGGATTCACTCAGCATTTACTGAAGGCTTTCTCTTTTCAGGCATTGTGCTACCTACCCCATTCTTCTTTCTCATTGGTTTCACGGATTTTGTCACTCCCTTCTCTTCCAAGTATGTATTTTCTACAGAGGGAGGAGGATATCTGGGTGATCTGGAGGACCAGAGAAGAGGCTGGGGAGAAGGAGGGGTAATATTTTATCTGGCTGGAATGACTTTCCCAGCCTTTGTCTCAGAAGGGGCCGGACAGCACAGGGGACAGGGCAGACTCAGGTCCTCCCAGGCCCCAGATTGGACAGGGCAGGAGTCTGCTGAGAGCGGGAGGGGGCCGGAGGCAGGGGATAACTGGGCTGGGAATGGGGTGAGCCTAGCACCTGCTCTGAGGTCACTCTCCTGGCCTGTGGAACTCTGGTCAACTCCTCCTCAGCCTGGTGTCTGGTGGCCTTACAGACCTTAAGGACTGGAAGGGCTTAAGGCTGACAGCCAGGAGGGGCTTCCCTGCCTTACTACAGGATCCCACTCAGACCCCGCTGTTTTTTTTTTTTTTTCCTTTGGGGACCTGCTTGGGAGGGTGGGTGTAGAGTTTGACAGATGTAAGCATAAATCTCGATTCCATGACATTTTCAGGGGAAGACTGGAGTGGAGAGTTGCTTGGGAATTTCCTGGCTTTAGCACTGGACATCACACATCCTGGGAAACTCCCCAGTCCCAGACACACCAGGTTGGTGAGTTGCCCTAGAAGTAAGTAGTGATTGTGCCTGAGAGAAACTTCACGGCTGTGACCCATGCAGCAGCGTAACTGAATGGACGAGAGCCTGGGTAGCCATCTCTTCTTCCCCACAAGCCACAAGACCTGGGCAAGTAATTTAACAGGACTCTGAGCTTGGTGTACTCTACAAGACAGCTCTTATCTCACCTAGTTTTTGTAAAAATTATACACGAAGCATGTAAAACTGTCTAAGTGATGATAACTACTCAACAGAACAATGTTTGCTTCAGTGCCCATAATAGGGGTCTGGGGACTCAGCAAATATTATTTATTGATTGAATCTGTTGAATGGAGGGAATGATTCTAGTAAGAGTATGCACAAAATGCTAGTGTTGTCCAGGGGAAAGGGAGACTGATACTTTTTAGTGGGAATTAGAAGCAACTTTGCAGAGAAATTAATGCTTGGGTTGCGTGTTATAGTCAGGCAAGGGTGAGGGGGAGGTATGCTTGGCAGAGGAAATAGCCTGTGCAAAGGCACAGAGGTGTGAGAACTAAGGATTATATTAGCTGGTTTCAGACACAGCTCAACATCTGCTTAACAAAGAAGCCAGTCTTACAGGAATTGATTTTCCTGTGCCGGTGATTGTAAATGCACCCTGCCCCTTGCCCAGTTTATTTTTCAGTTCCACGTCTGGCTCAGTCTCTGTGCACAGTCAATGCCCCACAAATACGCATAGGTCATTTTCTCTGTACGTGCTGCTGTGTTGTGTGCTTTATGTGTATCATCTCATTTACCTTCACTGTTACCGTCTCATTTTAGTGCTGAGAAAATCGAGGTGTGAAATCAATGAGTTGATGGCGTGTAGTCCAAGAGCTCACCAGGGAAAAAGCTGACATTCAAAACCAGGAAGGCTGCCTCCAGATTCAGCTCTTAACCACTCCCTCGCATATTCCCTTAGTCCTTGGCAAATGGTACTGCTGGCTACAGTTCTAAGAGCAAGAGGACATTGTTTGAACTCTAGGATCTCTGCTTCTTCCCTAGTGAGGAGGTAATTCAGTCAACTCAACTCAGGCCATGAGTCGTGACCCTGCTGCTACACCAGGTGAAGCCTCTTGCCGCAGAGGTCAGGCGTGGAGTAGCAGTGTGATCCCCAGCAAGCTCCCTCTCTTGTTTTCCCATCCTCTGGCGCTGTTGGGAGAATTCAGTGAGATAATTCAAATAAGGCACTTGTTTCAGTGCCTAGCACACAGCAAGCACCGATTCATGCAGCTGCTGTTATGACTAACATTACAAACTCTTATGCAGCCATGAGCCAGCACGGAGCTGGCCTGGAGTGAGTGACACATGACCCTTCCCTGGAGGACCTCAGAGAACAGTGGGAGAAGATGACCAAATGGTTGGGAAGAGCAGGCTGTGCTTGGTCCTGACTTTGGGGGGCAGTGGCATGTGGGTTTTCTATAAATCAGTCAGGAGTAGGAGCACATTTGGATGGGGTGGGGGCAAGTGGTTGAAGACCAAGGCCTGAAGTTTAATACAGACAGAGAAGGTGGCTCCCCAGATGGGGCAAATGGGAATTGGCTACCCTGGCCAGGGGAAGATGAGGAGGTAGGAGAGAATCTAGAGCATGAGGTAAGAGTTTGGAGAAGAAGACAGGGGCAGCCACCAATGTTGCTAGAAGGCCACGTGTATTGAGAATGACAAGTGGCCTCTGGATTTGGCAATGGGATTATCCCTGGTGGTGGAGCCTCTTCCAGGAATGTGGAGTTGCAAGTTTGAAGTGGGTGGAAGAAGTAGAGGGAGGGAAGCAGGGAGAACACGGACATTTCTGAGGAATTTAGCTGAAGCAGAATGAAGGCATTTTCCTTTTTTTTTACCGTGAAAGAGAATGGAATACTAAAAAAATGCAATGGGAGGGATCCTGCAGAGAAGGAGAAATGGGGACTCACAAGAGAGAGTTGATGGGAATGTAACTGATGAGGAGACTGCCTAGGCCAGGGGTGGCCACACCTGGCAGCAAGACCACCATCTCCATGAAGGAAGAGAGCGGAGGCAGCAGGGAGGGGAGTGGAGGGGACAGGGTCTCCCATGGGAAGGGCTCCGTTTCTTTAAGAAGATCCAGACAAACCAAGTCAGGAGGAAAGGAGAGGAGATTTGGAAGGGCAGGGCTGAGCACAGGAAAGGAGAGGGAGAAAGAAATTGTGGAGAGATCTGGCTAGAGCTGAAGATGGAGACTGCCATCTAAGTGGCCTGCAGACCCAGAAGCCAGTTGCCTATCTGGGTGAAGTTGGCTGCTGGGGACCCGAACAGAGGCTGAGGTGTGGGTAAGGGGTCCCAGGCTGTGGGTCAGATAGGAGAGGGAAAGGGAGGCAGGGAGAGCAGGAAGGGGAGAATAAGTAATGGTGACAATGGTGGCCATGGGACCTGGGCTACAGAAGAGGGACCTGGATGGATGCAATGGAGAAAGATGTGGTTGAGAACCACTGGGTACAGTGTGGAGTGTGTGAAGCATATAGACTGGAGAAGGCAGCGTTCTTCATGATGGGAAGTAGTGCAGTTTCTGTGACATAAGTTATGATGGTTGGATTGGTGCAGAGGAGGGGCATTGACTATGAGGACAGCCAAGACAGAGGGCCCCAGGCATTGGCTGGGATGTCCGCGGGGGTGTGGAAGTGGCCCAGAGCATTGGCAAGAGGCAGGATGGAGAGGGAGTCCTCAGGAAGGGAAGAATGACCAAGAGGGTATAGGCAGTAATGTAGGGGTCCTCAGAACAGCCTAGGCCATGAGGGAGCCTAGAGAGTTTGGAAGAGGTTGGGGACAGGGTGGGTCATGGGGAGCAAAAGAACACTACCTCTCCCTTCTTCCTTGACATATGAAGGCAAGGAAGGCTTGTGTCCTCTGCAGGAGGTAGCGCTCCTGGGAAGCTGGATGAGTCTTTCTGGGCAGAGGGACTGTGCACGTGAGGGAGGGTGCTGCTGATGGAGTTGAAGTTCTGCAGGGGCCACAGTGGGGTTCCCGTTGGAGAGGAGAGAGGGGAGCTGGGCAGAGTGTGGTGATGTTTCTGGAATGATGATGGGGGATAGACACTTTGTTGGGGTCCTGTCTGTGTTCACATGAAACCAACAAGAGTGAGGGGAGGCCTGCAAATGGTATTTGAAGCACCAAGGTGGTGCGGTGGGGTTGGGGGCCTTTTGCCACCTCCTGGGTGGGAGTCTGACTCCTTGGAGCTGGGCCCCCTAGGACTGGTTCCAGCTGGCTCTGGGAGGGGCCACCCCCTCCCCATCCCATGACCCTTGGGTCAGGGGCCTTCTCCTTGAGAGCTGGGAGTTTGTGGCTGGCCCAGTCTGCTGCTTGGAGGGGAGGAGGCCCCTGCATTGAGCGGCTCTTTCACACCCCAAGGAAAAACAAGCCCATCTGCACCATCCCTGAGGTGTGAGGTGGAGGCTTGGCAAACGGGCTATGGGGTGGAGCCGTGGCTTCCCACTGAGATGCGGTGGGAAGCCTGAGGCTGGCCTGGGATCTTGTCCCCTCCCTGGGTGGAGCCTCGGCAGGGCCCCTGAGAGCAGTGCAGGCTGGGAACAGCTCGGAAGCACCTGGAGAGGCCAGAAGCCCGGAGGACTCTTGCCGCTCTGGGCTGGTGGAGAATGAGCAGTGTGTAGCCAGTCAGGTGACCTCGGTCAGCTGCACTCCCCGAGACTCCTGTGTGCCTGCTGCTGTCCACAACTCCCCACTCTAGGCCTCAGTTTCCTGAGCCTCACTGCTGGCTTCAGTGTCCTAGGGTGCTCTTTCTGGCTGGCGAGCGTGTGGAGGCCCTCCCAGCGCAGGCAGGCAGAGGAAGAGCCAGGCACAGGGCCTGCCTGAGCTCGGGCTCTGGGCACCCAAGCCAGCTCAAGTTCCATTCCTGAATATCAATGAGCAGGCCTAGGAATGTCTGCCCCACAGCTGGCTGCGGGCGGGTGTGGAGGGGAGAGAAGGGGAAAGGAGGGGAGGAGAGGGGAGGGGAGGGAGGAAATAGTCAGCTGGCTCTCCTGGACCCATTTGCAGGTGACAGTAGGCAGCGCTTGTAAATACAGACATATGGGGAGGATCAGAGCCCCTGGAGTTTGGGGGAGATAGCAGACCAAGGTGAGACAGACTTTCCTGAAGTCACAGTCCTGCCCTGCTCTCCTCTGTGCCCTCACCCGTTTAGGTTCAAACCAACTCCAGCATCATGCATCTGCACATCTGCGGTCCCATGACTTGCTCACCTCCCACTCTGGGAGGAGGAAGAGCAAGGATTCCCCACCCAGGGCTCTTTAGCTCTAAACCTGGACCTGTGCACTGTGTTGCCCCAGGGCCTGGCAGGCTGCCGCTGTGGATGGCTCAGACGTTGTGGAGCTGACAGCCACTTTCATTCTGTAAGATCTGAAGCCCGTGCCCTGCTGATGCTGGGTGCCAGGGATACATCTGTATGCAGGACAAGGAAGTTTTAGAAATCCTAGAGAAAGAATAACACCAGTGTGAACTGCTACTGCAACCCTGAAAAAGCACATTTCAAGACTGACTACCTGCTATTCAGGAGAGATAAAGCCTTCTGAGAGGCAGGACATCAGGAACCAGCTGGATCCTGGGATTGACCAGGGAGAAGGAAGATGTCAAGACTATTGGTAAGGTTTCTGCTGCACTGAGCATACAGACCATTGTGGGAGACAGCACAGTACCAAGGCCATCAAGGCATCGGGTGGTGGGATAGAGGTGGAGGAGCCAGGGAAGAAGAAAGGCTCAGAGATGGGCTTTGTAGGAGGAGTGAGAATTCCACAAGGGATAAAGTAGAGTACACCGCTTTTCTTGTTCAGGGCAACCTCAACCCCAAAACCCAAAGCTGAGTGACCTTGAAGAGTCCCTTCTCCTTCCTGTGTCTCGATTTCTCTGTAGGATCAAGGGTACCCTCCAACATCCTCATTCTCATGTCCCTGGGTGGCTACAAAGAAGGTAGATGGAGAAATAGATTTAATTAGCAATCATTGTCATTTCTGATCACCTGGTCCCTCTGTGGGGTTGTTGGAATGGGGAGGCTGAGACCTGTGTGGACTGGTTGCCATGGCTTCACTATTAAGCCCATTCCGGAGGAAGGCCGCATACCATGAAGCTGGCATCTGAGAAGGACAGAGTTTAGGCCTGCGATGGGATGTTGAGGCAGACTGGGACTTTGGTCCTTACTATTTAGGGAGATTAGATTTACATTTTAGTTATGAGACCGTCCATTCATTTATTTCACTATCTAGTCAATCCATTCATCTTCTGGCTAGTTGTTGAACACAGTCTACCTGTGTGATTAGTAGAGGGTTAGAATGTTAGGCACAGATGTTAGAATGGTTTGAATGCGTCCCTCAAATTTCATATGTTGGAAACTTAATCCCCAGATCCATATGTTAATGGCATTTGGAGGTGGGACATTGGGGAAGTGCTTAATCCATTCACAGATTAATGGATTAACAGGTTATTGAGTGAGTGGCTTTGTTATCAAGCAAGGTCTCTCCGGCATGCTCGCTCTAGCTTGCTGTGTCATGCCTCATGCCTGTGACCACGTTATAGTACCGTGAGAAGGTCATTAGGCAGAGCAGATCCCAGTGCTGTGCTTTTGCCTGACCCAGCCTCCAGAACTCAATCAAATACCCTATGTTTTATAAACCTCTATTCTTTACAAATTATCCACTCTATGATTTTTAGCTGCAGCAGCATAAAGCGTTGTCCCTTGGGGAACTCCCTGTTTCTGGTGTGCCCAGGGAAGCCGCTTTATCTTTGTGAGCTTCATGTTCCTCATCTATATGAGGGGGTTTAATGATCACCATCTGCAGTGCCGTTTTGAGTTGCATGAGAAGATGGATGGAGAACACACCCAGCCTGCCCATGGGCACGGTCATGGGGATGGTAGATTGATCGTGGCATCATGCCTCAGCCCCCAGAACATGGCACAGGGGCAGGACTGTCAGGGGAGTAGAAGAAAGAGAGCAATGGGGGCCACAATCCCATTGTGTGACAGTCCCTCATCACCTCAGCATCCCTCATTTGTGAATCAGCAATAATAGTCCCTACCTTGCAGGGTTGGGGTGAACATGAAAGGAATAAATAGGAGCAGTCTTGGTGTGGTATGTTGGACACACATGCTGGACATTTGTCTCCTGCCTTCCTTTCTCTGGGTGGGTGCTGGGTGCATCCTGACTGCCCACGGCTGATGAAAGGAGAACTGAGAGGCATCTACAGCAGGCCTGGGAATTTCTCCCTTCATTTCCGAATCATCTGGAAAGTCCTATAGAGGGTGCTTGCAACTGATGACGGACAAGACAGATGAGATCTTGGCTCTTAAGGAGCCCCTAAACTGGGAACAGTGGAGGGGTTCAAAATACTGGGTATATGGAGCAGTTTATTGTAGGTGCTGTGCAAGGAAACCACAGAAGCTGTGACAGAATTCAGAGGGAGCTGCTTAAAATGGGGAAGTCAAGGAGCCTCTTGAAGGAGGTGGCCTTTGAGTGCTGGGCTAAAGAAGGAAAAGGAGTCAATTATTAAAAAATTGGGCAAAGAGAGCACAAACAGCAAATACAAAAATCCTGGGGCCACAGAGACTCTGGAGGCTCGAGAAAGCAAAGGAAGCTATGTTCTCAGAGGCTGTCATGTGTAATTGAAAAGTCAGGTGGAGGTCAGATCAGACAGACAGATTGGTTTATGTAGATGACAATGACTCCAATTTCCCACTGGTGGAGACCAAGGTCTCAGAAAGGGTAAACTACCTGCCCAAAGTCAAGTTGGCTAGGGATGGAGCTCAGGTGGGTCTCCGGCGTCAAACTTGGTGGGGAGGCAAGGGGCAAATCACTCCGGTCCCCCTGCTCTTGGGAGGGGGAGGACGGGATGGCCAGCCTAGCAGAGAGAACATCATGTCTGTGGGTGAGAGTCAGAGGAGGCAGCAGCCTAAACACACGGCAGACCCCGGCCAGCCCCGGCTGCCAGCACAACTGCTTGTGCGGCTGCCAAGGAGCCAGATGCCGCTTCTGGAAAAAATATCTTCCTGGCTTGGCACTCCCTGGCTGGCCTGCCTGCCATGCAAGGGGTGGAGGGGGCTGCCGAGTGTGGGCCGCTGCTCAGCACCCCAGAACAGTGCTGCTGTGCCTTTGAAGCCGGGGCAAGGAACAAGGAAGGGAGGGGGCAGGGAGGATGCTAGCAAAATATTTTCGCTAAAAATATTCTGGTCCAGGAGAAGATCTTTTTTCTTTTTTTTTTTTTTCCCCTACTCTTGCTGGAAAACCAAAGTCTTATTAAAACAACACCAGAATATTTCATGTTGATATCAATTAGGCAAAGGAGAAGGAATCTTGAATTTTCCTCCCTGCCAACTTCACATAAAAGAAATATTCTCCCAGAGGCCAAAGGATGAAGGTTTTTAGTTTTTTTTTTTTTTTCCTTTTTGCACAAAATTCCTGTGATGTGGATGGAAAGTTCTTCATGTCTGAGAGTTTCCTGAGAAGTTGGGGCTCTGGAGTTTGGGGCCAAGTTCTCCCCCCTAAACCGGGTGGGGCAGGGCAGGTGCCTGAGCCCTTGAGAAGGGCCCTCTGACTCTGTCAGGGAGGGATGAAGCAGGCCTGCCCTGCATGGAGGCCCAGTCAGCCCGACCTGTGCTCTCTGTAAGGCATCTGGCCAGCTGGACCACTCAATCCATGGCCAGCCAATCAGCAGATATAGACAGCGGATTTGGCCTGGACCTCTGGCTCCTCTCACCAAAGCTCCACAGACAGCGTCAGGTCAGGAGTCACCCTGAGGTGCCAGACCTGGCTGAGGCCCCTCTCTGGCTTAGGCCTTTCATAACCATGATGGCAGCACCATTTCTACATACCTACTGTGCGCCAGGCATTTTAATGCATACATCAACCTAATATCTCATTTAGGCCTCCTAATGGTCTCAAGAATGAAGGATTGTATTATTTTCTATCCCCCCAACACAATGGGAGAACTGGGGTTTAGTGTCACACAGTTAGTAAGCTCCAGTGCTGACATTTGAACCCAAGTCCTTCTAATTCCCAAGTCTATGATCTGTCCTCTGTTACAACTTGCCTCACAGATGGTTCGCTGACTCACAGTTGGGTCTCCTACTATTAGCTTGGTAAGTGAGGCTCGTCTGACTTTGGTTTTATCTCAGTCTTCTACCTCTAACAGCCCTCTCAGCAATATTTTCTCTCTTTTTTTCTTCTACTCTAGTTTCTGAATTCTCCTTATTAAACATTAATTCATTCCATCAGTTTATTCCTTCTTCGAATCATCCATCCATCCATCTTACCATCCACCCCTTCTAACCATCATCTATTCAACTTCCATCCATCCATCCATCCATCCATCCATCCAGTGATCTACCCATTTACTTCACCATCTACCTACCTTCCACTTATCTCTGCACACACACCTTTTGTCTACCTACCCACCCATTCTTCTATCCATCTATCCTGTGTTTACTAAGTGCCAAGGACCGGAGGTATAGAGTTGATGATCCTAAATTGCATTTGGAGTCATCAAAGATTGGAGGTGGAATATAATCTTGAAAGTGTGTAACCCTACCTCCCTCTAATATCTTCCAGGTGAAATAAAGTCTCTTTATATTACAGGTGAGGAAACTACAGGACAGGGAAAGCATAAGACTTGCTGAAAAGTTGTTGTAGAAAGATTGAAAGCCTTTAAGCCCAGTCAGACCCAGTTCTAGTTCTATTTCTTTTCCTTCCTAGCTGGGTGACTTTGTGCAAGACTCTAAAACTCTGAGGGAAGCGGGGAGCTGTAAGATCACAGAGGGTCGAAGGTCATGTAGGGTTTTATGAGCTGTTGTGAAGAACTGACATCTATTGGAAGACAGGAAACATTACAGGGTTTTGAGCAGAGGAGGCATGTGATCTTATTTAAATTTCACAAAGATCACTCTGAGTTTCTTTTACTGAGAACAGCCCGTCAAGAAGGTAAAGCAGGGCAGACCATTTGTTAGGAAGTCATTGCAATAATTCCAGTGAGAGATATAGTGATTTGGGAGCCATCAGTATACTAAGTATGGGAAAAAGAAGGGCATCAAAGATGACTTCCTTGTTTTATCCCTGAACAACAGGAAGGATAGAGTTGCCATCATCTGATGGAAGAATTGCCATCACCTGTGCATAGAGCTGGTTTGAAAATAAAATGGCTAGCTCACGTTTGAACAAACTGAGTCTGAGATACCTGTTAGGTATCTACTGGTGTGTCGAGTGCACAGTTAAATATACTCTCAGATCAGGTGTAGGTTTGATAGGTATACATATATGAATGGTGTTGAAACCTGAAGACTGGATAAAATCAAATAGTGATTGTAGACAGTGATAAAGAGAGGACATAGAACTGAGACTAGGGTACCCCATCACTGAGATGTTTTTGATATACAGTACGGCCTCGGGGTATAGACGTGACAAAAACATGGTCATTACCTTCAGAGCGTGTGCATTCTAAAGAGGCAACAGACATGGAAGGGACCAACAAGTTCACGCCCAACAAGCTTTAAGAAAACCTCAGACTCTGGGCTGTGGTATCCAAACATGGAGTCTGGAAGCTCATGTTGTCTCTCTTCTGCCTTATCAGAAAGACCCTTGTTTTAGAGATGAGGAAATCGAGGTTTAGACAGAGGAAACCACTGGACCCAGGCCTGATTTAAAAGATTGTGTACTTACCATGAGAAAGAGAGAGATGAGCATGCAACTGATGCTGAGAAAAGAGATTTGGAAATCTTCACATTAGGATTTGCGGTTCACACCGGAGACAGCCTCCTGGTCAGGCCTGGCACAGTCCACACTGTGATCTTTCAGGGGTCATCACCAAGGTATATGGGCTGGGGAGGGGGTGGGGGATGGGACAGGAAAGTACAACTCATGTAAGGGACAGCTATTCTTCAGCCCAGCCAGTTGTGGCCCTGTGGAAATGTGGGCCAGATCTGGTTTATAAAGAGAAGCCGGAAATCTGGATTTTTATGTGAAATTTCCCACTTTTTAAAACAGTGTTGAGTCCAAACAAAACATGTGTGCATGTTGAGTTGACCTCATGGCCACTGGCTGCAGACTTTAAAATCTGTTGGACTGGTGGTTGAAAAGAAGGGCTTCCGGATCACATATGCTGGGTTCGAATTTCCCATTCCTCCTAACTGGGCAGGGAACTTTATCTCCCTGGGCCTCAGTTCCTGGTCTGTTGATCACCCTGTATCTCAGAACTGTATGAGGATCATGAGAGACACTGTGTATAGTGCAACTAGCCCAGTGCCAGGCAGCCCTCAACTGCTGGGTAAATGGTAGTAAGGATGAGGAGGGTGTGTGTGTGTGTGTGTGTGTGTGTGTGTGTGTGTTTGCATGCTACCGTTGGGAAAATGGGAAGGGGAGGGAAGGTTTGGGTGGGTAAGATATTTTTACTGTCTTCACATTCCTGTCCTGGCCTTACTTGGTGGCTTCTGAGAGCAAGGGACCCACGTGTGAGGTTCTTAGACCTGGACCCTCTGCCAGCCTGCCCCTCCCTAACCTCTTGTTCAAGCATTTCCCATGGATCCCTTTTGGTGGCCCTGGGCAGACATGGCCTCGGCCCCGAGCCTCCTCCCCAGCCTAGCCTTCCTCTCCTGCTACCTTGCCCTGCCCAGAAGCGCCCAGGGGATGCCTGAATTCCTGTGGGATGTTTTCCACATTTCAGGAAACCCACCGTGGTTTGGTTTCCGTGGTAAAGCGCTTGGCAGGGGCTCAGCTCAGTGGAAAGGCTGATGGTTGGGAGGGGCTGGAGTCAAGGAGACGTTCACTGAGTGTCCACTGTGTACCAGGCCCCCGGGGATTCACAGATGCTTACAACAGTCCCAAGTCATCCAAGAGCTTTATTATCTTGTTATGGATGGAGACTCAAAACCTGAGAGGTTAAAAACAGATTGTAAAACCAAAGGCCTTGTCCCTCTAACCAGGAGCCTACCTTCCTCGAACTTTCTCCTATTCATCTTCATCCCATTAGATACCAGATTTGCCTTTCTCCATCCTCTAAATCTCCTGGACCTGCCCATGTCTTTCCATTTCATCATCCAGGCCTTGTGGAGAGTCCCCATCTTCCCACAATGGGTGGCAGCAGCTGCCACTTCCCTGACTGCTTCTGGCCAGCCCTCCTGGGAGTGCCCCACAGGACCCAAGTCCTCTCCTGCCACTTCCTCCCTCAAGCCCCCAGTGACTTCAAGATCACATCCAAACCCCTCCTTGGCTGCTTCCCAACCCTCACCTCAGCTGCACCTTTTCCCACATTTCCCTACTATCTCTGTACTGAGCTACAACCTTGCCCCCCCGCTTTTTTTTAACTTTTCTTTTTGAAATTTTAAGACAAGGTCTTGTTACATTGCCCAGGTCAGGCTTGAACTTGGGAACCTTCTGCCTTAGCCTCTCTGAGTGCTGGGATTCCAGCTGAGTGCCACCACGCCAGGCTCTCTAGTTTCTTGATGGTTACTGTTGGAGGTGTTCTTTTTCTCTCAGTTCTGGACTTTTGCATACACAGCTGTTTTCCTAGATTCCATACCACCATCCCATTCTCCAACTGCACTCCTCATCATTCTTCAGGGCTCTGCATAAGTGTCACTTCCTCCCAGAAGCTTTCCCTACTCACTGCATGCTGGATTAGGGGTTTTCGTTCTGTTCCCAGTGCTTTACTTATGAGAATTCCAATGCTAATCCTACTGCTAATGCTGATTTTGATGTCAACATTAATTTTGGTACTAATAGTAATGACCAGGCACTTGTATCATGCCCACATGTGCCAGACACCATTCTGAGCCTTCAATATATACTGGTTCATTTTAGTCTCTTAACGCTGTCCAGGTAGGAGCTACTATTGTCTATACTTTGCAAGTGAAAAAATCAGAAGAAACTGGAGAGAGGTGGACAGTAAATGTCATGAGGACAGTAAATGTTGAAGGTAGGAATTGCTATACTTCACATATGAGTCTGTGCTGCAGAAAACTGTTTTCTGGTCTTTCTGACACCAGACTCTGAACTCCAGGAGGATAAGGGCCCTGCTGCTTTGTCTATGGTTAGGTCTGTAGCACCCAGGACAGTGCATGATGCTTGATAAATGCTTGATGATTGAAAGAAGACATGCTCAATTGATTGGAAAATGCCAGACCCGCCTGGGTGCAGAGAGTTGGATCAATTAACCTACTTCAGACTTGTGCTGTTTAGTTCTAGCTTAGTTTAGGGTGCATGCTGCTTATTTAAGAGCAATTATTCATCAAGGGGGAAGTAGAGTAGAATTCATAAACCCCCTACATCTTTGACAGTTGTTGTCTTATTATTGATTGATTTATTAAGCTAATAATGCCCAGCATGTGCGAAGACGGTAGGCTTAGTGATAAGCAGTAATGAAAGGAGCACCTGGCAACAACCTAGGTAGGGGACATGCCTAGCACTTTACAGATGAGGAGACTGAGCCTCCAGAAAGAGGTGGTGGGTCTTCTAGAGAGCACCCAGCCGGCAGTCAAAGGAACGGAGGTTTAAACTCAAAAAAACGGGTTCTCTTTCTCTTGAGGAACACAGCCTCTATCCACCTATGACCATACTCACAGAGAAATCATGTCTGTTGAATTCACATTTCTTTTCCAATGACAGCATTTCATCTTCTCTGAGATTGTGAAAATCTTGCTTCAAGTGTCCTTTTCTATTTTACCCACTTACCAGCATTTCTAGATTCTTTTAAGGCACCAAGTTGATGGTGCTTCGTGTAAAGGTTCATTAGATTTCCCCATGTGGTGTACCTTTGCCTTCCTTTCCTCCTGTTCAGATTTGCTGGCCTTTGTGCAGAATGTGGGTGGATTTGTAAAGTGTCTTGGACCAGACCCGCTCCCTCCTAATAGGGAGGCAGGATCACCTCTGTGAGGGGAACCCCAGGGAGGACAAAGATAGCCAAGCAAAGCTTGCTTAGTTCTTTGCACTTTGTGATTTATGATGGAGACTTCACAGAGTATCAGACTACATCTTTGTTCCTTGTTGTCTGTCAGAAAGTATACTCTCCTTACTTTTTTTCCATCATAAGATACTAAGGAAGCTCCAGCTAATGAGTAAGAAAAAAATATCCCAAATCACTGAGGTGCCAATTGCCCCCAACCAATTTTCACATTTTGGGTCATTTTTTCTGTCATTTTTGAGTCTGTTTAATTTTTATTTTTACAAGGTTTGGATTCTATTACATACACAGTTTTGTCTCCAATTTTTCTTTACTTGATATTATGTGAGAAATATGTTATGTGTTTTGGTTTTTATTGATACTTTGCACACATTATTGTAAATCTTTATATTATTTTAAGTGAATATATTGTTATCTATTTAATCATCCCAACAGTACTGAAAATTTAAGGTGTTCTAATTTTTTCTTTTATTAGTAGATGCTTGCAGTTTGTAAACTATTATTTTTTTGTTTGCCTTTTAGTTTTTTTTTTTTTGATTTTTTAAAATCCATTTTATTCAAACATAAAAAAAGAAAAAGAAGAAGAAGAAGAAAAAGGAGAAAAAGCAGGAGAAGAAGAAGGAACTACAACAAAATTTCAAAGCACGTCAATCAGGGGGTGACAATGATACATACATTGTACACTGTCATCTTCAAATCATTCACCCAGAGGACAAGACATCTGCCTTTAATTGTCCAAACAATACCAGTACAAATCTTTCTCTGATTTTGCTGACGAGAAAGATTTGTAAGCTATTATAAATAATTATAATTTTATTTCTTTTTAAAAAAGGATTGCTAGAAAAAAGATTGCTTTTGTAAGATAGGTGCTGGACAATAAATAATTGGGTCACAGTCCTGAATACTCTGAAAAGATTCCAATATATACTGTTAATTTCCAAAAAGTGTACAAATATACATGTTTCTACATGAGCATTAAGAATTCCCACATGATTTCACCTTCATTAGCATGGGATATAACATATTTTTAAAACAAACTTGTTAATTTGGCAAAAGAGAATTGACATATCCTTGTTTTAATAAAAATTTATTTATTTCCATTTAAATTGAATTCGCTTTTTTTTAAAAAAAGAGAGTTAAATACAGAAGATTTTTAAAATGAATTATTGTTTTATAACCTCTGCCCATATATATTTTGTTTTTGTATCTTGTTAACTAATTCATTCTTGACAAATATTTTAATATTTCATCATTTTTAGTTATTAATTTTTTTGTTCCAAGTTATAGATCATTTCATTTAATTTTGACCTTTTTCTCCATTCTTTTTAATGTACAGTACCCCTCACCCCTTGCCCTAATTGGTAGTTTTACTTTTCTTTGTTTCCATGGTCTACTGTAGTCTGAAAATATTAAATGGAAAAATCCCAGAAATAAATAATCTGTAAATTTTACCAAACTTTCATTGCAGTATATTGTTATAAATGCTCTATTTTATTATTGTTAAACTCTTGCAGTGCTTAATTTATAAGTTCAGCTTTATCATAGTTATGAACGCATAGGAAGAACATAGTATGCATAGGGTTTGATGCTGTCTAAGATGTTAAGACTCCACTGAGATCTTGCACAGTATCCCCTGCAGATGAGGGGAGTCTGCTGCACACCGTGGCCCCTTCTCACTGTCCTCTCCTCAAGTGCATCTAAGCTCAAGTTGCCTGTGCCTCCTAATGGCTGGATGGAGCCCCTTCTTTGCTGTGGTCAATTGTCCGCACTCACCGTTTCAGGCCTTGGGGCTGTGTTGGTGTGTGGGCTGAGGGCAGTGACAGAGGTTAGTTATAACCACAGCCTGACCCACTGATACGGGAGATTCCACTTTCTCACCTGTCCTTACTTTCTTCTTCCTACCTCTGAGCCAGTAATAAAACTTTTGACAAATGCCATAGCCCATCAGAGCCATTGCTGTGGGGTGCCATTAAAGGCTCTTTTGAACACTGAAAGTAGGGGTTTTCCTTTCATATCAGTGATTCAGTTTTCTTAAGGGACTATCATAGATATATGTGTGACAGACCCCCCTCCCTCTTCCAGGAACCATGATGGGGAAAGGCTTAGCACCCAGGAGAAAGCCTCTGTCATTGACCTTGGGCTTGGGAAATACATGTGACCTTTCTTCCCTCTCCTCTTTTATTTTCTCCCTCACTCCTTTGCTGAATCATGACTTAGCCTCTCTGGCTGCTGATAATGGTGAAGAGCTGACTTCTGCTCAAGTGACAACTGGGTGCCATAATTCCCAAATAGGACCACTGCTGTATGGACCCAAAGCATGGACTTGAAAATCCATGGACACAGCTGGAATCCCCTCCACTGTTCTAGTGTTTACCTTGTTAATAATCGTAGGTGTCACCTGTTGGTCAGCAGTGAGAAGGGACATTAATATGGGACACACACGGCTTACAGTCTTATGGCTTTAAAACGCCTACCCATTTTCCTTCCCCCACTTTGGTCCTTCTGTGTGGCATTGGTTTCCCTGTGTAGTAATTCCACTCAGGATGCAATTTTGGGTCTCTTATTCTCTGTTTTCTCTCATGCTTTCAATTCTGACTAAATTAGGTGATCTTGTAGTTTACTTCAGCCAATCATAGGAAATGGAAGCTATCTGACTGTTTTTGATCAATCAAAATGGCAGTTTCATATGGTTCAACTTAATATTTTCAGAAATTCCACAAGGGATTTGGAAACATCATAAGAAAACATAAGGAAAACATAAAGAAAATACACAAATATTATCACTGTTAATGTTTTGTTATATAATCCTCTGATCATTTCCATATGGTGTATACACATACACCTACACACAAAGATTTTACAGAAACAGAACCTAACTAAAGTCATCCCTGAATATCCTCAGGAGATTTGTTCCAGGATCCTTGACGGGTACCAAAATCTGAGGATGCTCAATTCCCTTATGTAAGATGGCATGGTATTTGCATAGAACCTATGCACAAACCTTGGTGTCATTTAAATCATCTCTACATTACTTTATGATCCCCAATCCAATGTAAATGCTATATAAATAGTTGTCACACTGTATTGTTTAGGAAACAATAACAAGAAAAATGTCTGTGCATATTCAATGCTAATTCAATTTTTTCTGAATATTTTCAGTCTGAGGTTGGTTAAGTCCATGGACACAAAGGGATGGCTGCACCTACATAAAACACTGCACTCTAATCAGCAGTATATTGTGAGTAATTTTTCATGTCAGTATACACGTTCCTTTGCCATTATTTTGAATGGCTATACTCAGTGCTCCGCTGTGTGGTTATAACATGGTTCAACATAAGCAGTGATCCAAGGAAGGCCGCTGGAGGATGGGAAGTATGGTCAGAGGGATACAGAGGTTCTGTTACTGAAATCAAGAATGGAAAGACTTCTAAGATTCTTCATATTGTAAGAGGCTATAGAAAGATTTGGAAGCATGAGACAGATCATCTGGCTTTGAAGCCTTGGAAAAGCTGAAAGTCATATTCATTGATTTATTCATCCAAACATACTTACTGAGCTTCCACTGTGTGTCAGATATGCTAATGGGGACACAGCAATGAGCAAGCCAGACATGGATCCTACTTCCCAGAGACTTATATTGCAGTGAGGGAAGATAGACTGTAATAAAAAGAATTACACATTCAGAACCTAGAAGGAAGAGAAATGGACAAGGAGACGTGATGAAGCACTTAGAGGTGCCAGAGGTGGGGATGATCAGGGTAGGGGAATTTGGATAAGAATGATCAGGACAGGGAGAATTTGCCCTGAGATCTGACAGAGTTAGAAGAAGAATGTTCTGGGAAGAGGCACCATCAAGTGAAATGGTTATGTAGTCAGTAAACATAGCCTTAGGTTTGAAACATTTTTCATTCATGTCCTTGCTCAAGAGACCTGAGCTGAGTTCCTCTTCTGTTGCAGATAGAAATGGAGAATTCAGATATTACTCCCTCTTCAAGGGAAAGAGACATTCATTCATTCACTCACTCACTCACTCACTCATTCATTCATTCATTCATATGCTTTCTGAGTACCTATTTTGTGCCAGATATTAGCTTTAAAAAGGAAAGAAGATGAGTGAGAGATAGTTCTTTTCTTCTAAGGGATTTGTGAGCCTACAACAAGGCGGGTGTTTGTGACCAGCCCAGAGACAAGTGATGCCCAACTCAGGACCCCGCGGCTGGTAAGATCAGAGATGGAGACAGAAGGAAGGAGTTACCCTGGCTCCCTAGCCAGTTTGCCATTGTGTTTTCCTGTGACTCTACTTTCCTATGTCAGTCTTTTGTCAACCCAAGGTTTACACATGTGACTCCCACCAGCTCTCACCTGGAAAAAGCATTAAGCATTTATATCATCGCAGGCCCTCAGATTAAGTCTATAAATAGTTCTGGTTGCAGTTTTCTCCTGTTCACTGGATGTCGTAAAAATGGCTCAGCACAAACAGGGAGCCATTCCCTTTAACAGCTGGGTGTTAATGACTACATGCCGAAAGCAGCAGAACCGTATCTGAGTATCCCCCAGTAGCAAAGCCTAGACCTGTTGGCCACAACTGTGACAGAGCCAGCCTGTCAATGAGTATAGAATTGTGTCCACACTTGGAGTGCCAGGTAGAGCCCAGCAGGAATTGTGCAACTGGTTACTGGGAGATTTAGGAAAGTACATGAAATAGCTCAGGGCATACAGCTTCACCTGCTATCATGGCACTACGGAAAGTCCCCATATCTGGAATATTGTGACTTGAATTTCAATCCTGTTTCTGCCTTCTGTAGCATGGGTGACCTTGGGTGTTTCACTTAGTGTCTTGGAGCACCTGTTTCATCATTTGTAAAATACACATGGTAGATACCATTAGTAGCCATGGAATAGTTATTATGCTAGTCTAACAGAGACCTGGGCTTCTTCCATAGGGTGAACTGCTTACCCTGGAGATCCACTATTTTCTGTCTAAGCCAGTGACTGGTTTAGGAGATTCCTTGTAATACAATTCTGACTAATAGGAAGTCTGGTTGTTTATGCAAAGCATTTTTTTTCCCTTTATTTCCTGCCTTGAGTTCAGTAGTGCAAATATATGATAGTTGTATCTGGAGCAGTCATCTCACAACATGAGGTGATGAATGTATAAATAAAATTCCATGCACTGGGGATGGCACTGGAAAAGAATAAAAGGATCCTAGTGACAATGCCAAACTGTTTCATCAAATCTGGACTCCTTGTTACAGAAGTAAAGTCTTTGTTAGTCTTTGGGTGCTCGGCTACTCACATTTAAAGTACTCCTAACTAATAAGAGATGATAACAAGTATTTTATAGAGCTCCTGGGAGAATCTGATGACATACTGTATGGACTACGCTAGTACATTTTTGTTACTCTCTTCCCTGGTCCCCATTGTATATAGTGTGATTCTTCACACAAAGCTGGAGAAAGTCACACTGGAAGACAGTCAAATGTTAGTGGTGACATTTGATGGCCTCTAGAAACCCTGAGGGGGCATAATATAATAAAAATTAATTCAGAATAATTGTCAGAAATGTGTAACAACCAGACCTGTCAGAACCAACCTCATCAACTGAATACTTACCAAACAGATGTTTAGTATGGAGGATTTCTTTCTTTCTTTCTTTCTTTCTTTCTTTCTTTCTTTCTTTCTTTCTTTCTTTCTTTCTTTCCTTCTATCTTTCTTTTTTTGAGAAAAGGTCTCACTTTGTAGTCCAGGCTGGCCTTGAACTCACTATGTAGGCCAGGCTGGCCTTGAACTCACTGTGTAGCCCAGACTGGCCTCAGACTCATGGCTATCCTCCTGCCTCAGCCTTCTGAGTGCTGTGATTACAGGGATGCACTACCATGCCTGGTGGAGAGCGAATTCTTTTTAACAGAGATTGTCCCAAGAATGGAGGCCAATGAAATTGGTTGTCTTCATTCAGTCCAACAACCATTCCCTGGTAGTTAGTCTAAGCCAACTAGTACGATTTAACCTGTCTCATAGTGATTGGTTCAGGAAAAGGCCATGTGACCCAACTCGGGTCATGTAGTATGAGGATGATCTACTTTGTGCTTTGGGGAAGAACTTCTCTTCTAAGAAAGAGCTGTGGAAGTGTGGGCCTCTCCCTTTCCCTTGATGGGTGCTATCTCACTGAGACATCTGGAACCACTGAGGCCAAATTACTCCCAGGCTGGGGTGGAAGCAGCAGTGAGACACAGGATGGCTGAGAGGAGTCCACTGGAATCTCTGCTGAGCGCCTGGATCGCTGTCCACGAAGCTTGCCCTGCCTCTCTGGATTTAAACTGAATATTCACTTATGGGTCATAGGATTTTTTTTTCCTGAAAACACCTTACCTGATACTCTGAGTTTACTGAAGATATTTCAGTCTGGGCAGAGAAAATCCAGAGGTAGACCCAGTTTTATGGCACCACGTTCTTGTCAGAAACGAGGCAGGGCTTTGGTGAGGAAAGCGGTACCGTGTGGCCTCTTACGCTGTGGCTGAGAGGCACCTCTGTGCTGACGCCGGGCAAGACAGTTAATCTCTGTTAAAGCACCAGGCTGGTAAAGCAGGAAAGAGACGGGGAAGGCTCACATGTTTATGGAGGCTGGCAAATCCCAAATCTGCAGGGTGGACCTGCAAGTTGGAAAGCCAGGCGAGGGTTCAAGTCTGAAGGCTCCTGCTGCAGAATTCGTTCTTTGTTCCATTTGGGTCTTCAGCTGATCGGGGAAGGCCTACTCAGGTTATGGACAGCAATCTGCTTTGCTCACAACCACTGGTATTAATGTTAATCTCATCTGAAACATCCTTGCAGAAATATCCAGAGTAAACTCTGACCACACTTGACTGTGGCCTGGTCAAGTTGTCGTATGCTAACCATGACACACTATCCATCATGAAGATGACAGTTAGCTCCACTCATCAGATGGATGCTTGAAGATGCACTTGGTCTCCATCCCGACAGAGAGCCAGGGTGTGTGATATCCCTCCTGTCTTCCGAATATCTGCAAGCCTGGTCCCTGTGGCCACTCTAGGTCAGTGCCGCCTGCGGTGCCCCCACCTGTGGCATCTTTCACTCTCACTGTGCCCTTGTGGTTGACCCTGCTCAAGGCTCCCAGTAACTAGGAATTGAAAACCGATAGAGATCAGGCTTTGAGCCTGGTGCTCGAGGCCTTCCAGGACCAGGGCTCAGGTGTCCCCTTGCTTCTTCCTGTGTGGGCTTCCATGGCCCCTCTTCCCCTTTTTCTAGAACTGGTCAGTGGCTCTCACCCCTGACTGCACACCAGAATTCCAGGGAGCTTTCAAAGATGCAGGGCCCAGGCCCGCCATGGACCAGCTGCATCAGACAGTCTGTGAGCAGGGCCTCCTGGGGTGTGCATTTTTAAGGCACCCTGGTTACCCTGAGGAACACTGTTCTCTAGTATCTTCATCCTTCGTCCTCAGCTCTTTTCCCTTCCTGAGGAGGTGCTGTCATTATCAAAGGACCCCTCACAAACCCCTCTTCCCTGTCTTCCTTCTAAGTTAACTCACGACCCCTTTTTCCCCTTCCTAACACTACTCTTAAAGTACTAAATTCACTCTATGATGTGTTGGGGTCCCATGTTTCTTATATCCTATTGATACAATCCAATCCCGGTCCCCCTCTGTGGCTATGCTTTGTCATACTGTGCCACAGTGCACTCTGTTCCCTCTTCTTGGGGTGCTTATTCCCTTTCTATCCACTTGATGAACTTCTCTTCAACTGTCAAAGCCTTTTTCAGACACTACCTTCCTGAGAACCCCTTTCCTAGTCCTGAAGGCAGAGCAAAGCACACCCTCCTCTAGCTTGTTTCTGGGCCTCTCTGTCCCACAGGGTGAGTGTGTATTTGGTGTAGCCCCGCATATGTGGTGGGTACTCAGGTAATGATGGTTAATGAATTTGCATTTGCAGTGCGCCAGCACCATGAACACAGCCACCCACATCTCGCAGGGTTCGGACACAGAGGAGGCGCTCAAAATGAGTTTGTTGAACAGAACTTCGATGAAAGAAACGTGAGAAGCAAGAATGGAAGGAAGGATGGGAGGGGGGAGGAATTAAACAGGAATGAGGGAGAAATGAGAGGAAGAAAAAGGGAGAGAGGACGGAAAGAGAGGAGAGCCGGAGGGGTGGAAGAAAGGAGGAACTCAGAAAGAAAGAAAGAGCAGGAAGGAAAGGGGAATGCAGGACGTTATGACAGGAGAGAAGCAAACAGCTATGAGAGAGGAGTCCTTTCGCCTGCGCGCTGTGGGAACCAGGCACAGGACAGACAGGGACAGCAAGGGACAGCATTTTTTAAAGAAGTGAATGTAAGAATTGAGTACGTCCCTTGTTTCACACTGTAGTCACCCCAAGTCTCCAAAAGAAAATTAAGCGCTAAGAAGCAAATGCATCTCCCCTCCCCAGGAACGTGGCTGGGAAGGTTCCTGCAGAAGGCAGCGTGGGTCCCAGATGGCTGAATCATCTGACATGCAACAGGCAAATGGTCAGGGGCCACTGGGAGGGAGGTGCAGCCAGTACTAAGGTCATCTCCACACCCAGCCTGCATGGCCCCGTCTCATCTCTGGAATGACGGTCATCAGTGCTGAGGTCCTTGTGGCTATCCCAGTCTGGGGCCACTTGGCCCAAAGGGCTGACTTGGATACTCCCTGGGCCTTCACTCCAAAGCCACAGAGCCTGGCCACAGATGAACTGGACCCAGAGCCTGGCCAGGGCCTCTCCTCAGACTGGGAACTGAGTGCTTCCAGGCCTGTCCTGCTTGGCTGACTTGATTTCACATTTGTCCCTGCTTCTGGCCGGGCCCCCGCTGGAGCAGGAGCTGGGAAGAGAGGTGGGAGAACGTTCTCAGGCAAGAGTCACCGGGATAGGCCACTGTGGAAAGTTGCGATTGCTGTCCCATTTTATTGATGTGGAAACTGAGGATGATTTAGGACAAGTGTCTCATGGAAACACACAGAGAAGGAGTCCACTCTTGAATGGAAACCTGGCCTCTTGGTTTCGAGCGACTGCCTTCTTCCTCTCTGCAGCAGTCAGCATCCGCAGGAGTGGCAGCTCATGCTCTGACTACTCCGGCATGATGTTTGGCAAATCATGTTAAAGAAGGATAGGAGGTACCAGAGGGTAAACATTTTTGGCCAGAAGTTGACCTGTACTCTACCCATCCTACGCTTGGATATAACAAACAAGCGGGCAGCTGACTTTCTCTTAAGGCTTGATAAGTATGCACTGAGCCTGGATCCTTATCAGACTCTGTCCTGGGTGATTTGGGGGCAGCCACAGATGGGGGAGCTGTGGACCTGCTTTCATGGAGTCCATGGTCCTGGTCTGGCTACTGCCTGACCCCAGTGGAGCGGTCACTTGGTTTTGGCACCACTGTCCCACACTGTTTGAGCGAAGTCTTGGGCTCTTGGTCAGGAAGGGCAGGGCAGAGGAAAGAGGAAGAGCGGATAGTTAACTAGCCGGAACACACAGGAACAGGCGACCAGGAGCTTTTGCAGAAAGGCCGTGAGGACAGGGGTAGGTATATTTAGAAATAGAGTCTGACCAGTTTAGTGTAGGGAGGGGGGAAAAAGCCTCAGTCCTCGTGGTAACCTGTTTGTAGGAGCCGCCTAATTTAGCAGAAAATCACACACACTGGCCCTGGCATGGGCTGGTGGAAGGTATTTCCTCTCCAGCCTGGGTCAAGTTTCATTCATAGGTACTGTCTAAAATTAGACCCTCTGCTTTCATTCTGGTCCAAACTCCCTGCCTAGTGTAATATTTAGGAGAAACAGGCACAGCATTAAAAGTGCGCCTTTTTCTCTTCGGCCCCTGGCCTGGGAAGGGCTGGGCCCTGTCCTTGCTGGCTGCCGCTGCGGCTCATAAACCCGGGTCTAAATTCAAAGCATCCGCTCTGACTAGTGACCTCTGGCTCCTAAGCAAAAGCAGGCCGCCTCCTGCAGCTCACACCCAAGGTCTGGCTGGGTCACAGGGAGGGACCCATCTTAGCCCCTTGATCTTCTGTGGACCAGAGCGTGTGGGGGAAAAAGGGCCTCATGCCCCTGAGGCCATGCACTGGGGCTGTCCTGGGATACACCCTGCTGCCCTCCTGTGCTCTGGGCTCAGGGGCTACCAGCTGACCTTACCTGCTCTCTTCCTCTTTTTCCTCTTCCTCTTCCTCCTCCTCCTCCTCCTCTTCTTCTTCTTCTTCTCCTCCTTCTCCTTCTCCTCCTTCTTCACTTTTTCTTCTTCTCCCAATTAGCATAGTGTCCAGGAAAGAGATTCATGGGATTCATGGGGGAATCCACACCATGTTTAAACCTGTTCATTCATTTAATTAATATTTCCCAATCATCTTGTATTTGGAGTCTTTTGGTCCAAGCACCAGAAAAGAGAATGCTGCGTAAGTTCCTAGCCCCCACGAGCGGGGCGCTATCAACAGCCTGAGCATGGTGGGACCTGGGAATATTTTGTCTTTCATCTCTACTTCTCTCCCAGCTAGCAGTGGCTTCTATTCTTCTCTCTTGGTCCCCTCAGCCTTCTGCTCCTCAGTCCCCTTGGTGGAACGTGGCCCCTGTTTCTAAGGTCTCAGTTGTAGTCACCTGTTTAGATAGATTACCATCCCCCTCCAAACCTTCCAAATCTAAAAGTTCTAATTGGCTTAGCTTCTCTCAGCTGCCTCCCTCTGCACCAATCAACAGCAGCCAAAGGTACAGTCATGCACTAGCATGGTGGACTCAACTGTAAACCATGTGAATGGCATGGAAAAGAGGCTTGTCCAGAAGTAGAAGTGGCTTTAGCACTACAACCGCTATTCTGCAAGCAGCATTAGGAAACATGACAAAAGTCTTAACTTGGGCATGGAAGGTCAGGGAAAACTTCCTGGAAGAGGTGACTTTTAAATCAAGTGATGGGATTTGATGGGGACGCGAGAAAGAAGAGCAGAGATGGTCTTTCAAAGAATGACACAAGCAAAGACCTCAAGGCAAGACCCAGACCTCCTGGGATAGGACAAATGGCACTGTCACCTGTCAGCTGTGACTGTGGCTCTGAGACTCAGTTTCCCCATGTGTAAATGGGAATTCCAGTACCTTCTCCTGCATACACAGTAGTGTGTGGCATGGGGTGGAGGCAGCTCAGTATGTGTCAGTGAGATGCCCTAACCCTGGGTGCAAGGCCTTTCCTGAACAGGTGGAGTTCCATCCGCTGGTTTCTCATCACCTTTAGGTCTCAAGTCAGACATCCCAGGGACATCACTAGAGAAGCCCTCTGTGCCCAACCTTCAAAGCGGGTTTTCCTATTAGCAATTAACATATCGTATTGTCTTGTTTCCTTCATAAGACTTTTCTCAATTTGTCATATTTGGTTTGTCTTCTAGTTTTTGGTGGAGACTGAAAGGTCCCCAGAGGTGAGCACCACACCTGTCCTGCTCTCTGTTGTACCTGGGGGGGGGGGAGGGTTCAGGTGCCTGGCACCCAGCAGGTGCTCAGTCAGGGCTCCCTGAGTTAATGAATGAGAGAATACAGACACGTGGAAATGCAGTCATGGCAGCCTCATGTGGGTGGCCAAGGGTGTTCTTGCACAATGTCTGGCTGATGACAGTGTTTAGTGTCACTCCAGGCTGATTAAAAATCTTGAACCTCTCTGATGGGGGCCCCTCACTCAGACCTAGAGTTTCTTGAAAACTGAGGTGCAATCCTAACACCCTAGATCTGCAACACTCCTCTAAGGCTTTTGAAGGTGGAAGAGAAAGGGGCTTGGGGCTGGGCATCTTGCTCTTTTTTCAGCCTCTCTGGGAGATGGAGTCCTAGGGTTTTAGCAGAGGATCCTCTCTCTCACAGCTTACCCATTCTTGAGGTGTGAGCTCTACCTACAAAGCTGGAGACCGAAACAAGTGAAACACCACTACCCACTCTGGGAGCCATGCCTTGGTATGGGCCCTTTCTGAAAGTTTCACCCCCACTTCTCACCGCCCACCCTTGCTCCTTTCCTCTCTCCTTGGCCACTCCTTCCTCACTGGTCTCCTGCTGAAACTTTCTAGAAACTCTTCTGGATCTCCCCTCTTGTCATAGTTTGGCTGCCTGACAGGAGACGCTGAAATGAGGATGTGTATATAAGCAGTTTATTTGGAAGGTGGTTCAAGAAAGTGCTGGCTCGGGAATGGGGCTGAGAGACAGGGCAGGGCAGGAAGTCAGCTCTGGGAGCAGCTGCCAGCACGTGCAGCTGAGCTCTGTGCTGCCCAGCTCTGTGAGACGGCTCAGCGAGCATGGCTTCAAGTTGGCTCTCCAGGCAGTGGGAGCCTGGGTGTGACCTCAGAGCCCCCACACCACTGGCCGAGGGGTCCTGCAGGAGACGGTGCCCCAGCGCCTGCCTGTGCTGTGTGTAGAAAGCCCTCGGACAGACAGCAGGCGCTTCTGCGCGGTCTCCCTGGGTCGCCACACAGGGGACGGGAAGGTACCAAGGCCCAGGAGGAGGCTGGGCATCTGCTAATCTGTGAATCACCCCAGACTTCTGAGGTGATTCCTGTCCCCTCCACCCCAAGGACCCCCCCAACCCTGATTGCCAGTTGCTCACTGGCTCGTCAACCCCATATAACCTTTCCCTGGTTCCCATTCCCTTCTCTCAGCTCCTCCCCACCGCCCTTGTACAACTCTGGGGATGTGAGTAGGATGGGGCTAGATGTCCTCACTGCAGCAGCAAGAGGGTGGATCTACTTCCTGAATGTCCCCTCTGGGGACTGTGTGAGTCATATCTTCTGCCTCCCTCTCACAGCCCCCTCCTCGCCTCTCAGACAGGGACTGGCTCCTATCCTGGCCCTGCTGGCTCTTCCCATTTCCCCACTGAGGAATAAGAGGTTAGCCAGGCTCAGGGTGGCTTGGGGACAATAGGTTTTTAGCTAGGGTCACTAACAGGCCCTATGGCTGGGCTCAAGGTTCGGCCCCTTGCTCGATACCCTTAGGGGCAAATACAGTACTTAGGTTTTCTATGTGGCTCACTAGATTCATGGTGGCTCAGTTCTCCCAGGGCCCTGGGCAAGTGTGAGAGGATGCGGACGTTGCCCTGAGTTGCCCTTTAACAGCAGTGCTGCTCACTTCTGTTTAAGACCTTCGCCTACTTCCTATAGGAAGAGAATGAGACCAGAAGGTCTTCCCAGGCCTCCCTGGCCCGCTGGCCTCCTTGCCTGCCTCCCTGTCACCTCACCTGAACTCCGCACCTTATCCCCAGACACCACAAGTTCCTTAGTAGTAACTGTAACCTATACTGGGGGCAGGTGTGACTGGCCAGTGGAGGAGCCTGCCCTGACCAATCAGTGTAAACGTGTCTCAGTGTTATCACTGGCTCTCATGTTACCAGGTTTCATTTTCTTCATTGTAGTCCTCACCACCAGATGTGTTTTCCCAGCGATGCAGTGTTTCCTGTTTGTCACCTCGCACCTGTGAGGGCAGGTCTTCCCTGTCTGTCTCTATTGCTGCATTTACAGAGCCTGGACTAGGCCAGCAGGTATCTGTTGAGAGAAGGAATAAGAGTTTATGCACAGTGGTTGGAGGGCAGCCCTGAATGAAGTGTGTAGGCAGACACATAAATGTACTTACTCATGTGCACACGCATGTGAGGCTCCAGGAGTGCACACACTACCTTCTCGGGAGCCCCTTCTTTCCCTGGGTTTCAAAGCCATGGTCAACTTGGGATTTGGGGCTGGTCATCCACACTGGCTAGTGTCTCAGAATCACTGGGCATCAAGCAATACACGAACTGGCTTGTTTTGCATTTCTGATTTGTCTCCTTACATGA
>RJWM01015558.1:0-47518 GCA_004363535.1 Dasyprocta punctata | reverse complement strand
CAGTTCTGCTTGACTTTGCCTTTCCAGCCTTTGAGAGAGAAAAATAAATGTAGGACCAAGTGTCAGGAGTAGTGTGGGGTCATTTGGTATAGAATGACAGGATCACACTGGACCGGAACAAATTCATCCGGAGACCGGAAGGAGTTAGAGATGCTTTTTCCACACACTTGGAAGAAGGACTGGGGTTAGACAAAGGACCGTGAGAGACCGAACGTTCTACTCCAGCACCAGGATCTCAATGTGGCCCCAAATTCTTGGGTCAAAACTTAATTGCCACTGCAGTAGTATGACCAGGTGGGCCCATTAGGCTGTGAGGACCTCACTTTGCGGGGTGGACCGGCCCCTGTATGGGGGCTGGAGGAAGCCAGCTGGGCTGCTTTCCCTCTCACCTTTGGTCCTTTCTGCCATGTGTGTGTGTCCAGTGTCAGTCCTCTCTGCAGGCCGTGCCCGGGACAAAGAGACCGGGCCCTCATCAGACACGGAATCTCCTAGCGTCTTGATCTCGGACCTCCCCACCTCCACATCCAAATGCAAGAAACATCTGTTGTTTGTCAATTATCCAGCACTGGGTGCTTTGTTTTAGTGGCACAGGAGGCCCAAGACACCGGGGGAGTTTGCAGGTGGGCTCTGGAGACCCTCCCTGTTGGGACTCGAACTAGCAGGGCAGGGTGACCTCTTGCTGCTCCATACCCAGGGGGAGAAAGCCAAGGTTCAAAGAAAGAAAGGGGCAGAGAGAAAGAGACACAGAAAGAAGAGGCGGGGAGGGGAGGGGGAAACTCCAAGCCGAATGAAGAAGTCAGAGGAACTGGGGTCAGAAGGGACCCTGAGGCCCTGCCTCAGACCGAGGGGGGTCCCTGGATTCTCATGGTGAATTCCACATTTTACCTATAGCTGTCAAGTAGCTTTTCTGCTCCTTGCATCTAAATGATGCCTGCCCTAGACACTCGCGGTTTGCTTAATAACTTGACCTCATTTGCTAATGTTTGTGATTTTTTTAATATTTGAAAAGTAAAATCTAATGAAAAATATGCTAATTTACCCTATTTACTCCTTCTGCAAGGAAGGGTTCTAACTCCCTGCTTAACATCCGTTCCTCTCTTCCTCTACTCTGGAGGTAACAATGTGTCAAACTAAAATGCCCCCTATTCTAACACATCTTGTAGATACAGACGGCCGAAGGAGCTCAAAGGAGAAATTTTTGGGAGAGACCTCAAGGAAGCCCAGAAAAGGAGCTGATTCTGTTTTGAGGTGACTTTCCTTTCTTGCTTACTTGTTCTCTTTTTTCTTTTCTCTTAGGACCTTTCTGTGTGGAGATAGGCATGATAGCTGGAGTTTCAGCAGCCATCTTATTAATAAGAGGATGGAGCCATACTTGGGGGCGAGCAGAACAGGAAGCAAAAAGGAGCCAGGGTATCTGATGAAAGCATGGACCACTGTAAGCAGTCAGAAAATGGGTAGCCAAGAAACTCCTGACTCTATCCCATATCCAGCCCAGGCCCTCCTGCAAGCCTCCCTTCCTAGGCTGACACCAGGTGCAAAGCCTCCCCTCTTTCCACATCATCAAAGGTGCTCCCTGGCCGCATGGCCCCACCTGTGACATAGTGCTGTCCTCTCTATCCCACACTCCCTGTGACCTTTTCATTCTGCTTCCAGGCTGCTGTCACCTCACCTCCCTGGACTCTCCTGACAGCCCCTCTCTGGGCCAGGTGGACAGCTTTGCAATCCTCCCTGCTGCCTCTGGAACCTCCCTTGCTTCTAGTCAAACTCGAGACTCCAGCCGCCCTCACAAACCGTCCTTCCTGCTGTGACTTCTGGATCGATGAGATCTGCCTGCAGCATGGCCCCTGTCTTGGCCCCCAGCCCTTGTTTGGAAGCTCATGGTCAGGTGTGGCCCTCATGCACCTGCGCCCACCATCTGGAGAACCCCCCTGGCCCAGGGCGTCCTTGGGGACTCTGCAGAATGGTGCAAAGTGGACAAATCAGTGCCTGGGTTCAACAGAGGGCTGGGAGATTCCAGCAGCTCCTGGCTCCTACAGCAATGCTGTCTCCATCCATGGGACTCAGTGGCTTTCCCTGCCCGGGAAGAAAGGCGGCCTGAATCAGGGCCAGGGGGTCCTCATAGACCCCAGCACCTGAGCAACCGCGTATCAGAGAGACAGGTTTTCTTTTTCAACACCTAAAAAAAAAAACTGGGAACCTCCCTCCACCACCAGAAGTCAAAACTACCCTCAAGGGCCCTGGATGACACTTGGAATTGGCCTCGGGAAATAATCCCACAAGGCGGTGTAAACTTGGCCCCAGTAGTGTGGAGCAGATTCCCTCCAGAGCTGCACGGAGTGGCCCTGGAGGCTCACTAGATTCAGGAGGGCCGGGTGGGCCTGAGAACCTGCATTCTTAGGTGATGTTGGCCAGGGCCCCTCCATGAGTCTACTGGGACTGAGGGGAGCCAGCCTGGAGCCTCTGCCACCCCCTGAGACAAAGCTGTCCCTGGTGGGGAGCAGCCAACCTAGGACCCTCGGGTAGCAAGCATGAGGCCACTTCAGCTACTCCAGGGGAGGCTGCCCAGTGTCCCCAGGATGTGCACCCCACATTCACATCCCAGTGCATGCTGGGGTGACTTTGGGGTTCCATTCAGCTGCCTTTTCAATCCCTTCCTAAAACCCCTGAAGAGAAGCAGAAAGATCTAAAGTTCTTCCTCTGCACGGTGGAAAACATATTAAGGAATTATCATTTAGCCTTAAACCCTATATATGCAAATACGCTCATTTGAATAACTGCCAATTTATGTGCCCCATCAAATTAGATATTCAAATTCCAGCCTTATATGTACAGTTGTCCCCCTTCCTGTGCAGGCTTAAATAGTCACATGAAGGATGAACTGCGGCTTCTCTTCTGGGCCCCTGTCTCTTTAGAACTGAAAGGAATAATTAGAGATTAGCTTTCTGGGGCGGAAATTGTCCCTTGGATGACTGGGCTGGCACTTTTTGCTGTCACTTCTGTCATAGTAACACGACCATCGCCTTCTCTCATGTGTGAGCTCTCGAAAACGTGCCCTTGCTTATCTCCCTGGTTTCCCCAACACCCCTGGGAGGCTGTAGGGTGCAAAATGGGGTTCCCATTTCACAGGTGGGGAAATCGAGACCCGGGCTTTCCCAGGTCACATGCTTGGGCTTTCCCCAGGCCTCGGTGATCTGTCAGTCCAGCTCATGAGGCACTTCCTTTATAGTCCCTCAGAAGGTGATAAATTAACGCTGTTTCTTTCAAAGAATTCTTCAAAAAAATAGGAAAGCTCTGACGCTGGGTTTCACCCTCTGACCCTGTGGGCATGTGGAGGCGGCTGATCTCAGCCCTGGCACATGGGTGACAACATCGGGACCTGAGGGAGCGGGGGAGGTGGGAATCAGGGCAATGACTAAGAGCCAGTGCCACCTCTCACCAGGACCGGCTGGGCCAGCCCAGACCTGCCTGCAGGAAGACCGGTCGCGTCTCTACCCCGCTCTGCATCAGCGCCTTCACCTTGCCGCCTTGAGACAGAGCGTGGTGGGAGTGTGTATCCCAAGGGAGTCCGCAGACCCACCCAGAGAGGGCCCTGCCTGCTGCCGCCCAGGCCTAATTCCAGCTCCCTCACTCGCTGAGAAGTCGGAGACAGAAAGCAGCTTTGTTTTCCTGGCAGTTTTATTTCGGGATCTTCCTGGCTGTAGTCCTCCACAGCCCACTCGCATCTCTTTAGGCAGGCCAGGCATTGCACTGAGAGCGGTGACCCACGTCCCCATGGTTGCCATAACCAGGGGACCGTCCACCTTTCCCTGAATGGCTCTGACTACAACTTGTGGGATCTGCAAGGTTCCTGAAAACAGCTGAGGGACCAGGACCCTCTCTGTTCTAAAATTAGACTCCGCCCAAATGCTCCCTCCCTGCCCCTCTGACATCCAGATGCATGACCTTGAGTCAGTACTCTCATGGCCTGTCTGTTCCTGCCTTTCTGCAGCTAGTGAGTTCCCTGTGGCCAAGGTGCTGAAGTAATCCAAGAACTGTACCAAAGGTAGACCAGATGTCCCAACCTGAGAACCATACCAAAGGTAGACCAGATGTCCCAATCTCTGGGTTTGATTCTTGGTTTCATGTGGCTTTCAGGAACTAGCATTTTCCCCTGTAGGGTTAAATTTCCCATACCTGCTCTCTGCCAACCAGCTCTGCCCCATGGCCACCCAGGACCACTATGACACAGGCTGACCACAAACTAACCAAGCACCATTTTGAGGTTCTTCTGTGAGCTAAACAGACAACTGAGTAAGATTCCCTTTGACATTCCCACCAGTAGCAGGGAGGCCCCTCTGAGACTCTGGCTTGAGAAGCTCTCTGTCACCTTGCTGGTGCTGCCAGAAGACATGGACCCTAGTCTTGCTGGAGAAGGACTTTCCCTTTATTCCACACTGTACTGTCCACATCTATGAGTTGTAAATACAAGCACAGGACTTTGGTTAGCTAATAATGTTGCTTCCTTTCTTTCTTGAGTCCCATGGTCCATCCCAACTCAAACTGCCCTAGTTTCCCCATCACTGGGGATTGTGTTAGCAGCTCAGAATGGATCCTCTAGCAAAAGAGACCCATGATACCTGCAGTTTAATGGAGATAGGAGAAAATATTTAGTGCCTTTGAGGTTAGTGCCTGTCTAATGTATTTAAGGCAGTTTATAATATTAAAACACATATAAAGCAGCCCAAAATAAACCTCAAAGAGATTTCCCAAGCCATTTAGGGAATTGAAAATGAACTCTTCAAGAGCCTGGGATAAGACTTCACTTACCTCTGAGCTTCCTAGTAGCCAAAGGAAAATGAAGCAACGAAAAGATAAGATAATAGGTAACACAGGGAAGTTGGAAGTGGACATCTGATCTTTGTCTGGAGGTAAGGACAGGCTTGATACCTCAGGGTGTCCCCCTGGCATAGGGCCTTGCTGTGTGACCTCTCACTCCCCCTTCACCCAGGTGATACCAGCACTTGCTAGCTGACCTCAGCTAAACCCCCAGAAACGACAGCAGTGCCCGCTCTATTTCCAAACCAGCTTCATAAATAAACATGGGCGCCTAGGAGGAATTCCCCAAAGAAAGTTCGGAAATCAGAGCCGTGTTTATATTAAGGAGCCATGCAAATACAGCAGCTGCTTCCATCCGTAAATAGGAGAGGAGAAGGATTTGGTGGTTGTTTGTGATGATCAAGTGTGATCTAGACCAAAATAGTCAAGTCTGTTTGGCTTAGGAATTAGGCACAGATGAACATGGGGTGGCCCACTCCATGCCATGACTTGGGCTGGAAACATCATGAACAAACTGGTCCCTCAGCAAAAGGATACTGATTGACATGTGCTCAGGCATGCATCCATCAGAATCTCCATTGGTTGACACTCGGTGCAGGCTGAAGACCATTTGATTCCTTTATCCACCTGGTGCAGGTGACTTTTCTAATGGGTCTTTTGATTGCAACAGGAATCTAGTGGACCGATTGAGTGGAGTCAGTCTGCTTCTTTGGGCTTGGATAACTGTAGGACATCTCATCACTGCCCCCACCATCGTCTGGCGTGCCCCATTGCCGACTCCCCCAAAATGTGTCATTGGAGGGGTTCTCTCAAACTGGGACACACCTCCTTACTTCCTGTAGCAGTTCTCAATGGATACTGAGTTCTGCAGCGCAGGAGACACTCAGCAATGTCTGGAGATGTCTTTTTGGCTGTCAGGACCGGCGGAGGGAGGCAGTGCGTCTATAGGACAGAGGTCAGAAGTTGCTAAACGTGCTACAATGCATGGGACAGTCCCCCAAATAAAGACGTAGCCAGCCTGCTGTGGTGCCAGTGCCCAGGCTGACTAGCTAACAAGCTAGGTGGCCTGTGAAGTTGGCCATAGCAGCTGTTGGCCTGCAGAAGCCTCCCAGAGCCCCGCCACACTGGGAGCCCAGGCTTGGGTTCCCCCACAGAGCCTAGCATCTCGGAAAGAGCCGCAGCGTGGCAAAGAGCTCAGGGTTCACGCATTCTGTTCCTGCCTCCTTGGCTTTCTTGCACCTGCCCAAGCAAGGTCCCGGAAGTCTGCCTGCGGAATTCTCAAAAGTGGCCTCAGCCAGTCCCTTCCAGCCTCAGTTTCCCTTCAGTTAAAAAAAAAGCACCAGCCCTTCTAGCACTGACCTCATCCCATCCATCCATGCACCCTCTGAGGTGACAGCTGTCCACTTCCTTGGGGGTCTCCATGTCAACAGCTGAAGTGCAGAAGGAAACCGAGATTAACTCCACTCCTGCAAAACCGCGGGACATAGAGAAGCTTGTTAAGAGACGAAATGAAAGCTGCGGCTTTAATTAATTCCCACAGAAGAGCCTGCTCTCTAGGGCTGTTAGTTTGTACACGTCTAGCATCTTCTCCTTCCTTGCTATATGCATCCCCCACAGCTGGGTATTGGGGCTCAGATGGCTCCTTGTGAGGGCTAGCAGCTGAGATCTGGTACAGAGGCTCAGAAGGGATTGGCTGGGGCACCAGGATGTCCTTACTGCCACCCGAGCTTGCACAAATCTGCTTACCTCCGAGCTCTCAGTTTACCCATCTGTACAATGGGAATGGGGATGCTTTGGCTACTACGCAGTTATTAGAAAATCAGCAGAAGATAAGGAAAGTGGGCAAGGATACAGCTAATGTTCAGAGACCCGTTACAAGTCAGTACCTTTATGTGCAATATCCCAGTGTTCCTTGTGCTAATCCTCTGTGCTATGGAGGGGAAACTGAGGCTCGGCACTGCTGATGGATGTCACGGTTGCATGGTGGTCATCTGATCCGTGATGTTCCCAGGACCACATTCCCCCTTCTCACCCCTTGGGGGACACCTGCAGGAACCAGAGCCTGCAGCACACAGCAGAGTCATCATACGCGCACCTCGTCTTGCACTAGGGCTGAGTGTCCAGGAGAAGGGAGAGGAAGTGAGGTGTTGCAAGCAGGAGGAAGATGGGATCTGGGCCTTGGAGGTGGGGAGGGCAAAGCATAAGCACAAAGCCACAGCAGCCAAAGGGTGTGGAGGCTCCATGGGCATGATGGGGAGAAGGTCACACAGAGCCACGTGTCAAGGGACAGGCCACCCTCTCCACCCTCTCCCCATGATTCCAGCCTCTCAGATTCCTCATTCCCACTCTGGGGTCAATGACAGACTAGCAAAAAAAAAAAAAAAAAAAGAAAAAGAAAAAGAAAAAGAAAAAAAATTAACAAGTAGAACCCTTGGAGATAATTAGCATTTTAATTGGGATCAATGCTTCAGGCTAGAGGGAGGAGCCTTTCAAGGCAGAATCTCAGGCAGCAGCTGGTAAGTCCGATAGGATCTGGGACACTGTTAAGGTACCCAGGGGCCCCGTCACCCCTCCTCTTCCTTCTCTCCTCTCTTTCCATCCAGTTAACCTCCATGGGTATCGTCTCCACGTCAGGCCTTGAGCAGGTGCTTGGCATGCTGTATCTCACTGAATTCCCTAACAGCCCCAGAGATGCTTGCAGGCTATTTCAACCTGGTCGTGTCTCTCAGGCAAGAGGAGACTTAACACGAGACTTACCTATGGCTCTGTGGCACTCAGCAGCCGGACTGGCACAAGGGCTTGGATCTGCTCAGCTGTCTTCCTGCCTCTTGTGATGATAACTGCTGACCTGATCGAAAGAATGAACAGGGCTCTGCAGACCCTTTCAAAGTAAACAGGGATACCCATTGGCCCGGAGATGGAGAGCCAGCACCACCCAATTTCCAGTTCACTTAAGGACCGTGTATTTTTACAAGTATGAACTCTTTCATGTGGATATTGCTCTAAAACACCATTCCTCCGGCTCTGCTAAGCGGCAGTTAGCCTCCCACCCCCTCCTGGTGCTATTTCCTAGGCAAAGGAAATCCCCGGTTACCTAGAATCGAGACGCTGCCTGGTCTTCATGGCTGGGGATTTGGGTTGCATATTTGGACAGTGAAATCCCATCACCCACCTGTCAGATTTGGTCCCACTTTCCAGGGGGAAGGAGAAGGTGGAGAAAGGATTGGAGAGGGGCAAAATCACTAAAGGCAGGCTGATTTCGGAGACTCCTCATTAAGTCTGTTGTGTGGGATTCCCAGCAAGCAGCCTTCTAATGCCCCTAAAACAGCAGTTGCCCATAAAACCCAGAAAGGGGAGGTGCTTGTGCTTTTCGGCCTGCAGTGTCTGCAGGCTCCGAGGCCTGGCCAGGGCGCTTGCACAGTCTGCTTTCCAGCACATGCGCTCTTGCCCCATCCCACCGTAACTTCTGTGGGGTTCTCAAGGGCTGCTGTGCCCTGCCCCCCACCTGCCAGGTCCTTTCTTCTCTGTGCAATCCTGAGTATTCTGTTCCGCGCTTTGCCACCAAAAGGCTTGTCTGACCCAGCGCCATGTCCCCTCACCGTGGGCTGGCCTGGCTGCCCCCACTTTACGCCACCAGGCTGCTGGCTTCCTGAGTCTGTCCCCTCCTGACCTGCCCTTCTCGTGGGTGTGCGGTGGGCTGAGGCTGCCAGCAGACTGACGCACAAACCCCTGAGCACGGTACCCCTTGCGTCTCCCCAAATGCACAGGGAGGTCTGTGGGTCCCCCTGCCCATCTTTGTCAACCCGCCCCGAGAGCTGAGGTTTCAAACAGCAGTCCCAGGGGAGCCCTTTGATCCAGAGTCTAAGTGGACTTTATGGAAAACTTTAAATCGCCTTTTATCTTTAGGACAGGAAGCTGGGTGGTGACCTAGTATCCCACATGTGTGAACGCCAGGCTGGCTTGGAACATAAGCTCCTAAAAAAAAAAAAAAAAAAAAAAAAGGTGCACTGGACGGTAGGGCAGGAGTGCAGGGGTCAGCCTCATGCTTGGAGTTGTGTGTTTCCATATTTATTGGCATTTTGGGGCCCTCCCTGCCAAGCCAAGGGCTAGACGTGCACAGATATGCCTGGATACACAGTCACATTGAAGACTGAGGCCTCTTTGCAACCTGCAGACCAATGGGCCATGGGAGACAGGACAGGAGTTTGCACTGGGGCCTAAGGGTGCTGCAAAGCCATTGCTCCTACCCAGTCTCAAATTCGCTTCAGCCAAAAGGTGATCTGATGGTCCGTGAGCTGTGTGCACAGGTACCTGCCTCCGCATTGCCCTGCCCCACCACTGCCCCAGTCACCCCTGAAGTGCCCTAGTCAGAGCCAAGGTCAATAGCAAGCAAAGTGCATGCTTTCCCCTTTCTCCTGCTTGTCATCTCTGGTTCCACCCTTGGTTCTAGGCAAGGGAAGCGCCTGGCATTTTATTCTTCTGTGAGTTGGTAATGGAAGTTCTTCCTTGCTAGCATGGGTGGCTGGGGCAGCAGGAGAGTTGCATTTGGAAAGAGGAGCTCTATGCGGGTGATGCTTAGCCAAAGTGTTGATGGAGAAGGACAGATTGGAGTGCTGTCCTTGCCTGAGACTTCACTATCCTTAGACTTGGGCATCAGGGCTACCTCTGGCCTCGCCCCACCCTAGGGACAAGGAGTCTAGAGAGCAGAAGAGCCATGCCCACCCTAAGGTGGTGGCTCCCTCTTTCTAGATTATATTCTAGAACCCAGAGCCCCCTGGATTCCTGGATAAATGTTCCCGATACTTCTAGGGTATGAGCCAGTCTCTTCTGAAGTCTCCTAGATCTGGCCATGCCACCCATTTGTGCAGCCCAGGCTCAGGGGCAGCTCAGGGAGTGATCGTTAGGGGGGGAAAGGAGGGTGGGCTGCAGGTCAGAGTAGCCATAGGCTTGGGTATTGGGTGGAGCCAGGATGGGAGGAGAAGTCTGGGGCTGTGGCTGAGAATACTTATCCATTTAAATGCTCAGTCTGGCCCTGGAAGCATTAAGAGTCAGTCCTGGCAAAAAGAGTAGGAGTGTCACAAAAGATGCCTGGAGTCTGTATTAATCACTTTCCCATTACTGGAACAACAACACCAAAAAACAATACCCACAATTTAAAGGGGTGGGGGTGGGAGTTTATTTAGCTCACAGTTTCCAGGGATTCAGTCCATGGTCAGCTGGCTCCAAGGCAAAAATAGTATGATGGGAAGACTTGGCCAAGGAAAGGTGCTCAACTCATGGCAGCCAGGAAGCAGAAAGAGCAGAGACAAAGAAAGCACCTTTCCAGGTCGTGTCCCAGTCACACATCTCTAACCAGGACCCACCTCCTAGCAGCATAATCAGCCATGAGCTCATCCATGGAAGAATCCATGATGAACATAGTGCCCCATGATCCAATCACCTCCCTTACACAGGAGACTTCGGGTGTACATTTTAGACCCAAACCAGCAGTGTTCGTGCTGATAGCGACTGTGTCAAATGTGTAGTACTTCTAGTAACTTAGTATAATAGATTGTCACAATACTCTAGGCTAAATTTGAGTATGTAATAAGAATAGGTCTGGTGGATCACAGGCTCACTCGAATATTCAGTAAGGACCCACTGAGGCTGGCCCTGCATGGGTGCTGCCTTTTGGAGCTTGGGGCTATGTGGAGAAGGCACAATAGGGAAGTAAAGGCAAGGGGGATGATGTTGTTTGGAGCCAGTGCAGGATTCTAAACAGGGATCCTTGACACACATGGGTGATCTGGTAGTTTCCCTGAGGAAAGGATATAAGGTTATAGGTGAGGAAACCAAGGCCCAGAGATACAAAGTATGTTTAACTGAGTGACTGGGGTGGTTAGATGCCCTTTTCCCCAACTCTGAATGCAATGCTCTTGTGGGCATCTTCATGGCCTGAATGGCCAGGAACGTGAAAATGGACACACCAGTCTGTCTGTCCCTAACTCTCACAGTTCATACCCATTATTCAATTTTGGCCAAGTTCCTGCATGCATGCAGAAACACACACACCTGCTTCTGGTCTGAGTTTGGGGACAAGCCTAGATGACAAAGAGAAGGCCCAGCCCTGCCTTCTAGCTATTCAGAAAACAAGAACCACAGTGGTCCAGGCATTGCTTTGAAATCTGATGCCCGGCTGGGCCAGGCCTTCCCCTCCCTGTGGTTCCCCCTAGGCTCCTCTGGGGAAGCCAGCTCTGCCAGGGAGCCAGATTTGATCAAAGCCCCCACAAACCCATGCTGAAGCCTCAACTCTGCCCATTATTAAAGCATTATTAAAGCATTCAATAACTTTCCACCACTCCTCCCTTGCAAAGACCCTGAGCGGCCTGCTGTTCTTCCCTGCAGCCTTTGCGGAGAAGCAGGTGGGGGGAGCTGGATTCCATTTCCCTCGCAGATGTCACAGTCATCATCGGCACGGTGACAATTTCCATGTTCTAGAAAGCTCCTCGCGGTATAAAAAATGCCCTCTTTACCGTGTTTGCCGCTCCTTGATGTGATTTTAAACACGCTGCTCCGTTTTAGTCACCCTGTGATGTGGCCAGTCGGTGGCTGGTAGCTTCCTGTGTACAAAACAGGTCTCTGGCCTGCCTGGACCCAGAGATTTCAATCTTATCTGGCGAGCAGCGTAATTTGAAATTTAATCATCTTCCTCCCAAGTGAGAACATCTTGTTATTACTTTTTAGAGAAAAGAACAAGCCTAGAAACCAATCTCCAGAATTTGGGGGTGGAGGTGGAAGGAAGAGGTGACCTAGGCTTAGAACCCTGGCCGCCTCCTTGGAGATCTCTGAGCCTCTTCTTCCAGGGCTGGGTGACTGTTCTCAGCTGCAGGGCTGGGCTGGCACAGCTGGAGGGCACAGGGGTGCCAGGACAGAGGCAGGCAGGTCCTAGCACAGTCCTTCCACCCCGGAACGCCACGAAGCCATTTTAACTGCAGCCCGCAAGTGAGACAGTGAGATGAATGCTGAACACTACTAAGAAAACCAAATTCTATCTACAGGTCATACACATGCTTGATAATCCTGTGGGTACCATTGTAATAAGCAACGCACTGACAGTAGGATATTGTTTTCCTGAATTTGGGGACAGTGGTAAAATTTACATCACTAACAAGAATGAGGCAGGAAGTTCAAGAAACCTCCCCAAGTGATCAGTAATGAAGAGAAAAACTACATGGGCAGTGTCAAAGGGAAGATGGATTGACCCTCCCTCTGCCCACCCAAAAACAAACAAACAAACAAAAAATAGCCCAAAATTGTTGACAGGGAAGAAGAAAATTAAATCTATAGTCAAAAATAGGGAACAGAGTAACTTTAAGGGCATGTCAGGAAACAAGCACAGTTCAGTATCATGGCTTCTTCTGGATTCTGTCATGTTTGTGACTTTGCCAACTTTTGAAAATGTGATATGTTGTGTTTTCTCATCATAAATAATAACTTGCTCTCCCACTTCATTTACATTGGCATTCTTTTTCTTAAAAAGTATTCATGCCAAAGCTGGATACAGCCCTGTGCAGCATTGGAGGCTGCTGGGAGGTTGCATGTGGCTGCGAGAGGTGACCGAGGACGACCCCAAGGTCATGTCCTTCCAACGTGTGGAGGGCCGAAAAGAACATGTTCTTATTTACAGAATAAAAGGAATACTTGGGTTTTGAAAACGACCTTCATTGGCAAATGAAACAGCTGGCCCCTTGTGTCACTGTCCCTTTCTATGTCACTGAGCTGTGGAATTCCAGGTCACAGCCAGGCCGTGCTGGGTAGGATGTTCAGAGGATGAGTCTGGTGAAGCGCCTTTGGGTAGGACAGCTGGGCCCCAGGAGGGACGCAGGTGTAGCCGGGCTGTTGAGCCAGGCCTGGCCTCTGCAGAGAGCCGGGGGTGGTTTCTCAAGGTCTAGCCTACCTGCTCTTGGTCCCACTCCCTCGGACTGCTGACTGGCGTCTCCCCTGCAGCCCTGCCCACATTTCCATGCCACCTGCTCTCACCTTGCTCCCTTTACACCTGCCCCCTCGAGTCTCCAACCTAGTTATGGGTCAAATCTTCCAAGGCTTTTGCTTCTTGGATTGTATCCATTTTCTTTGCCCAAGTGCCTTTTGGGACTCTTCGGCATTTTGGCATACTGCCTCTGATTTGTGTGTGGCCTGCCAGCTCACAGTGTGACCTTTAACTGGCTTTTCAATGCTTGAAGGAAAAATAATCCACAGAACACATTTTGTGATGTGAAAACTATATTAAGTTCCACTTGGAGTGTCTACAAGTCAAACCGTATTGGAAACAGGAGTGTATGTTTAGGAATTGTCCCCAGCTATTTTCACGGTGTGATGGCAGAGATGAGAAGTTACGATGGAAGTCAGGTGGCCTGCAAAATGTGGACACTATTTACTATCTGGTCACCCAAGAGAAAGTCTGATCTCCGACTCAGGTGCTATGGTTAACATTGTGCTACACTTGTTTTCTCCCGTAAGCATCCAGCTAAGACATTTGCAAATCAGATACCAGCAGGAGACGATGTCCAAAATAAGTGAGGAAGGAGGAGGCCTGGACTTCCTACGGGACACTGGTGGGGATTAAAGGGTCAGCAGAGTGACCTTCAGCTGGACCCCAGGTGCACTGGGAATTGCCTGACCTAAGACCCTTATGGCCCCTGTGCTTCTTTCATGTAATGCACTGGGCCCCGTCAGCCATTGCAATCATAAAGATTTTGCACAGTGTGCAATTATATATTGGAGAGGTTATTTGACTAGGAGAGACGTTAAACCCCCAGGAGGCCAGTCGCTACAGCAGGGCTGCACGCCTGGTGGCCAGCACAGTCTGTGTGCATCTATGGCCTCCACCAATACGAGTCAAGCAGATGAAGACGAAAATCTCTGACATGGGACAGGAGTCTCCAATTCCCGCCTCCCTCAGTTTATCTTTGCTTGCCTGAGATGGGACAGTCTGGGCCACTCTGTCCCCCAGAACAGCCAGGGGCAGCCAGGTCCCTAGAGACACTGGGGAGGAAAGTACCAGTTTAGTTAGCCATTAACCCTGGGCACAGCCACGTGATAATGGAACGTTCCCTGCACCTGAGATGCTGTCAGACAGGTAAGGGTCACTGTACCCAAGGAGGGAAGCAGAGAACCCCTTATAGGATGCAGCATGCAGGGGGAAGTTGTTCCCTCATGGCTTTCTAGGTAGCTCCTGAAAACAAGCTTCAAGGAGTTCCATTCAAGGAAATGTGATTGCAAACAGGTGTCTCAGCAATGCATATGGTCTCCTACTTCTGAGCAACAGTTTTTCAGCAGAAGAGAAGAGCAGTCAGTTTGGGGTAGGGAAAGAGATCAGGAAAGCGATGCAACTGGGACATGGGTGAGAGGCTGGCGAGGCCTGCAGGCTCTAGATGCCCACTCCTCTGCCACCTGGGAGACCGCAGATACTGTTTGTTGGCAGTGGACATGCGTTGCTCAAGCTTGGGAGATTCACTGGTCATGCCCTTGGGAGGAACCATTCTGGTTATGTTTCTTTTTATTCTTTTTTTTCATTTTGGCAAGTTGGAAAGGCTGGAGTGTGCTCTGCCCTCCGATCTAACATTAATATGGGAAAGATGACCACATTGGGCACCCATTATGTGCTCCACACTATACTATATAATTTCACTTATTTATTCATAATAATTCCATACCCCTTGCCAATAAGGAGTTTAAAAATGATCGTGTGACTGAATTTGCATCAATGAGGCGTGTCTTCTGAGTTTCTGGGAAAGATTGTTTAGAGGTTTCTTTTGGGGTAATGAAAATGTTTTGCAGCTTGATCATAGATGATGGTTGCACAACATTATGAATGTACGAAGTCACTGAATTGTCACCTTCAAATGACCCATTTCATGTCAGGTGAATTTCATCATGGGAATACAAAAGAATGAATACCGGGAAGGGTCTTTTGCTTTCCTACCCTTATCCTACTGCCATGTGAGGTTTGCCAGCCTGGAGTATCAGCAGCCATCATGAGACCGTGAGGGCAGCAGGATAGAACATTGGTATTCTGAGGATGGGAGAGCAGAAAGATGGGGAAAATTAGCTTTGACGGCAGAGAGTGCCTATAAGCTAGTCATATATCTGGCTATATATGTGAGAGGTTAAATACCTGGATTGTTGAAGTTGACCCCTCTGGGCAACAGGAAGCAGCCCAGGGCAGCAGCAGGGGCTCACTTTCCTGAGCTAAGCAAGGGATTCTCCTCTTACTGGCACATCCTGGGCGGTAAGGATGCAAGATCCTCCACGTTAGCTGTAGCTATTGGTTATTTTAGATCCATGTTTATGCTGAAATGTCTGGTTGGAAATCCTGTGCAGTCGATCCTAGGGTGGTTATTCTGTCTTTCGTCACTGCCCTTTAATCTTTATAAAACCCTCCTGAGCTTCAAAAATCATCCCTGGCTTTATTATGAAAGAGGTAGCCCAGCCAGGCAAACCCTGCAACCATTATAGTTAAGGATCTGGGGCCTGCCAGTTTCTATAAGTCAGTTGGTTGGCTAGTCAACTCCATGAATTAAACTCTTGTACCTCTTAACTTGCTCACTCTTATTCGGAAAATATATGAGGGATAATTAAAAAATACTTGGACTGCATTTGAAAATTTTTACTACAGTAAGACACATTGCCACGAATCCTCCTGGGAAACTCCCCCTCGCCTTGAACGCACGTATCCTCTCATTTTTGCCACTTTCTACAGCAGTCCTGTGAGTCCCCTTGCGTGTCTCTAGTTGTGTGCCACAGTGCCTCCCAAATCAATTCAAAATGTTTTCCATCCATGGTCATTTTGACTTTGGGGCAGATCCAGAAATCGCATGTTGCCAGATCTACTGAGCAAGGTGATTGAAGACACAGCGTCATGTTTTCAAGAGCCTGCCTTTCTCTAGGATGGCACTCGGTAGCAGTATTTTTAATCAAACCACATAACGGTACAAAAGAGAACTTCCAGAACCACTTTAGAAAGTGGCAAGAATGATGCGATAAGTATGTTCAAGGCAAGGCAGAGCACTTTGAGAGGAATTAATGACAATGTGTCTTTTACTGGAATCAATTTTCTTAATTCAAACATTCACCATGTATTTCAATTGAACTCTATATAGCAATAATCTAATGTAGAGTCGTGCTCTACGCACGTCACCTGTCATAGCAATAATCAAGAAACAAGTGAAATGTCCAGCAATAGAGGAATTCTTTGTTTGTGCACATTTTTTTGTTGTTGTTGTTGTTGGTACCAGAGATCGAACTCACAACCTAGCATCTGCCAGGCAGGTGCTTAAGCCACTGCACCAAACTCCCGGCCCTAATAGAGGAATTCTTAAAGCAGTACATCCTCTTAGACTATTGGGAAGTTGTTAAGAAAGCTATACTTGTGAAGAATAAAATAGTGTGGATTTGCTTACCCTATAGAGTAGAAACAAAAAAACCAAAACAGAATGCTCTGCCATTACCATCTACAAAAATAGTCATGACAATTCTATAGACCAGCATGAAACTGGAGCCTGAGTCATGTCTGTGTCAGGATTCAGATCTTTTGGAGCCAGCATGGTCATCTTGTGGGCTTCCAGGGATCTAATTGGCACACGCTGCTTCTCCTGGAGTTCCAGGCTGGGTGGTCTGTGAGTCCCGAGACCCCCTGAAGGCCTGTGGGCAGGGAACCAGGGTGCATGGGAGCTGTGTGCATTCACCAGAGCTGTTGTGACACAGTACCATGGATGGCACGGCTTTAACAGCAGAAATTCATTTCCCTGCTGTTCTGAAGGCTGAAGCTGGTAGTCCAGGCAGGGCTGCCCACCTCTTTTTTTTTTCCATTGGTGGCAGTGGGATTGAACCTAGAAACATTGCATAGAGCTACAACCTCAGCCCTGTTTTATTTTTTTAATTTGAGACAAGGTCTTGCTAAGTCACTAAATTGCCCAGGTTGGATTTGAATTTATGATCCTCCTGCCTCAGCCTCCTGGGGCATTGGAGTTACAGACTTGCACCCCCACAGCCTGCTGCAGCCGGCTTCATCTGAGGCCTCCCTCTGTGGCTTGGAGATGGCTGTCTTTTTCACATCATCTTCCCTCTGTCTGTGACCATGTTCCAATTTTCTGTTCTAATAAAGACACCAATCTTATTGGATTAGAGCCCAACCTAATGACTTCATTTTGCCTAAATCACTTCTATAAAGATCTATTTCCAAGAAGTCACATCCTGAGTTCTCAAGGGTTAGGACGTCAACGTGTGAATTTGGTGGGGACACAGTTCAGCACGTCACAGAGACCCCAAAGTCAGTACTGCAGTGCTTCCTTCTCCCCGGGATAGAGAAACTGGAGCCTTGTGGCAGCCCTAGGAAGGAAGACTCAGTCTGCAATCCAGACCTGGGATTGCTTCTTGTACAGACCCTGGGACCTTGGGCAAACTCACAGGTAGGGCTTTGGAAAGTGCTCGGGTTATGGAGCTGATATCTGACGTGTGTTAGGAGGTGGGGTCTGGTCTGAAGAGCTGGGCCACTGGGCGCGTGGCTTGGAAAGGTTTATGCCCCGCCTCCAGCTCTTCCCTGATCTTTCTCTGCTTCCCTTCACTCTCTCAACTCCCTGTCTGCCGCACCATGAGCAGCTCCCCTCCACCATGTCCCCCCACCATGATGCCATTTCTTCTTTGGCACCCGCCGATCCTGGACTGAAACGTGAACCCCAACAAACCTCTTCCTCCTTAAATTGCAATGTCAGGGATTTCACCCCAGCAATGAGGAAAGTCACCGATACCCTGACCCCCTGGTCCTCCCCAGCATGACCACTGTGGCAACCGGTTCCCCCAGCCACCACCTCTCAGACATTCCCAATCTAATTGCTTCTCAGGGAAGTCACAGAGGGTACAGAGAGAGGCTTAGGGCAGGCTCTGCGCTCCTCGGAGCTGGGGGGTCCCTGGATCTGAGCTTATTAGCAGGCTGCCGGGTTGGGATCCAATGACATTGCCAGTGCAACTTGGTGGCGCGACTGCCCTTCCATTCACGCCAGCCAGACGAGGGCTCTGGTTTGCTTCAGAAAAACAAGAAATTCCAGGAAGGGATTAATGACTTAATTATAAATGCGGCTTGGAAATGTAAAGGTTATTAAGAAGGGGAAAAGATACATGCTAATAAGAGACATGCTATTAACAACAGAATAAAGATTCATTGTTGGCGCCGCCGCTGTAAAGTTTTCCAAGTTCGGTAATAAAAACCACCTGGTCCACAAGAGGGCTGGCTGTCATGGTGACAGAGGCTGTGCTGGCGCTGTCTAATGAGGCTTGTCTGCCTGCCTCTGATCAAGCTCCCGCAGGGCCTGGGCTTCCTGCTGAAATTGCCCAATAGGCCCCTAACCACCCCGGGCAGAGCTGGGCCTGGGCTCCTGTGTAGGAAGAGCAGCCCTCTCACTATCGCCCGCTCTGCCCTCAGTAGCCTTGGAGTCAACCAGTGGAGCCTGCTCCCGTTTCCATGGAAACAGCACAGTCACATCCTAGCTGTGTGATCTTGCCCACATTTCGGTGCCTTTCTGAGCCTCCGTTTCTTCATCTATGAAATGCAGAAATAATACACCTGGCTGTAAAAAAGGAGGCATGCATACACAATGAAAATACCTTGCGCAATTCCCTGGCATGGGATAGATTCGCCAGGTGGGGGCCCGAAGCCATCTTCTTCACATAGGCCCTCCCTTCATCTAGGTCCCTCTCTCCCGTGGACATTTGTGAGGCTCTTGAAGAAGCCAGTCCCAAAGCTCCTCTGCCCTCCACCTGGGACATCTCTGGACTGTCCTGTCTCATCCTAACCGTGCCCATCAACTGTGCTGCCCAGACTACTGAGACTGGGAGAGGGTGGAAGTAAAGGTGAAGCAAGGTGGGGGACCCCAAAGGGAGGAGGCTCAAAGCAGGAGAAAGCAGCATGGGTGCTGGAGTTTGCAGAGACTGAGTCCCTGCTCCTCACCCGCCTCCTTGGAGTCTCAGTTTCCTCATCCACAAAATGATAACGTCCTCTGCGGGGTTGCCATGGTGACCACAGGAAGAAGGGCTCAGAAGGGTCTGAGACGTGCAGATTCTCGGCACCGCTGTCTGAAGCTATTCTTGTCATCCCAAGTGCCCTTTGCTGTCCCTGGGGTCTGCATGCGACACCCTGGCATTTGGCTTTGGTTTGCTGCGTTCGGTTGTGAACAGGAACTTTTTTTTAGAAGAGAGCTTTCGAGCCTCCTCCCCAAAGCAGACCTCAGGCATGACTACCCATCCCAGGGGCGATCTCGGCTCCATGAGTGCCAAGGGCACCCTGGGGGGCAGCTTCAGCCCTGGGCGGGTCATCCCTGCCATCCGTTGCCTGCCAGGCAGGGGGACCATGCTGGGGGAGGGAGACCGAATTTAAAATGGGGAAGTAATGAAGAGATCTCCATCTAATTAGACAGGGCTGCAGTTTTAATCAGTTTCCTTGGCAAAACCTGTTTGCATGTTTTCTGTCATTCAGCCAATGTGTTAATTAGGCAAATAATATTAATAATGATACTCGCTTCAGGAAAGTTAAGAGGGGCGAGAAAAGGTGGAAGTGACAGTTTGGGGTCGGGCAGGCAGGCGTGGGAGGGGTTCAGATCCTGCAGCGGGAGACAGCGGAAAGCTGTGGGTCTGCAAAGGGGCGCCTCTGGGTGAAGCCCTCAGCTCTGCCCTGTACGGGGGCTCCTGCTGTCCTCTGTGCCTCAGTTTCCTGATCTGTATGCCGGGAGTGATGCCACGAGGCCCACCGTCATGAGCTCTGGGAGGAGCAGAGGGGACGTGGACACAGGAAATGGCCCTTCCTGCTCACCGTCCTTCCACCCTGCCCACCCACATTCCCCTGCTCCAGTGCATGGCCTGAGGTGGCGTTGGCTCAGCAGGGAGCAGGGCAGGGGTCAGATGGGAAAGTGGGGTCATTCTGGGCCCCCGCTTTCCAAAAGCCCCACTTGGGGAGTCCCGTGTGGATGGCGGCCAGCGGTCCCATCTCAGGCTGGACGCTGGCTTCCCTTTTGGTCTACTGAGCTCCAAGGTTTGGGACGGGGGACTCCAGTTCCCTCCTCATGTTCCCCTGATCCTGCTGGAACCCCAGGGAGAGGACTGTCCCAGAAATTAGGAAGCAGGCCCCACTGCACACCCTCCAACTGGGTTCCCAGGGGAGCCCTTCTTTCCTCCTCGGCTCCCACGAAACCAGAGCCCAAAGCCAACCCTCTACGGTTCCCCTACTCTGGTCACCTGGGCCAAGACTGTGCAGAGCAACAAGGCCAGCACTGGGGGGGCAGCAGATCTAGGAGTCCCCGAAAAGTGCACTCATCACCTCGAGTAGTATTTCAAACAGTGCATTTACAAATTGAAAACTACATAGGATTTTTTTTTTAAATACATGGGCCTTTGAGACTATTCCTTCGGGACATTATTTATCCTGATTGCTGAATTGGGGCCCCCTTAGATTTTGCCCCCTGAAGCCAGTGCCTCACTCCCGCTCACCTCACCCCTATCTAGTTCTGCTCTTTGATAGAAATGCCCTCCTTGACCAGCTGCAGGTCCCCCTGCACCGGGAGCACCCTCGGGGGTCATCAGGGGCCCTCATGAACAGACCACCCGGCACAGGTAGGTCACCCTGAGGCCATGAAGAGGGGGAGTCTTTCTCCTCTGAACCCCATTGCAGCTTCTCCTCTGGGGCCATGTCCAGGAGGCTGCCTGCTGCTGGAAGGAGGTTAGGAGGTGGGCTCTGGGCTGCAAGGAGCCCTGGGCCACGAAGCTGAGCTTCCCCCAGACCAGAGCCTCCCTGAGGATGGGGCCGACTCTTCCCCTGCATGGCCTCAGACGTGGGCTCAGACCCCAGATGCTTCAACACCAGTGGCTCTGTGGCCCGCCAGGCCCTCTGGGCAGGGATGCACTGCTAGCCTGCCAGGCAGTGTGCGTCCTCTTCTCTTTGGGTCAGGGTCCTTCTGCCTGCCACACTTACTCAAGCGGCCAGGTGTGCCCTTTTTGGGCACACAAAAGTCCTGCCTTGGCCATGTGAAGCTGTAGGAGTCCCTGCACCCTCTCTCCAGGATGTGTGGCAGGTCTTCCCTGACCAAAACTGCACCTTCTAGTGGCCACATTGAGGCCAGGCCTCATTGGCCAGTGCTTGTCATTTAATTCTCCCAGTGAGCCTGAGTTGAGCTCATGACCCCGTATTATAGAGGAGAAAACCGAAGCTCAGAGCCAGGAAAGTCATCTACACTTTAGGTGCTAGCAGGTGAGCAGAGAATGGGGACACAATATTGTTCCCTACAATCCTTCCAGCAGAGACCCCTGGTATGTGGGGTTGGGTGGGTTCACTTTTGATCACATGACACACAGCAACTGTCATCCTGCCCCTGCTGCAGAGCAGGAACCTGTGACTCAGAGAGGTCACGTCAATAATCAAGGTACAGTTCTCCCAGGCCTGTTCATATGTGCTCTGGGTCAGGGGAACCTGAGTATTTTGGCCCTTGCAGGGCACCGTCCACTGTCCCAGACATCACTGGCCCCACTGCCCTGGCTGTGGTGCTATGGGGCTGGCACCTCTTTCTTTAATGCCTGCTGCCTGCCTTGGAAACCCCCAGCCCCGTGGCTGTAGTTTATCTGCAGGGAGAGACTGTGGAATCCTTTGAAGTACAGCCAGAAGAACTTGGCTGGTGTCCTCTTGCCTGGGGTCAGACGCGCTGCGCACCTCCCAGCCGGCCGTGAACAAGGTGATTACGAGCTAATAGCTTCTAGTTCAGAACCCCAGTGAGCTCTGACCAGGGGTGACCCTGAAGGCAGCCCGGGGAAGGCATGGGGGCCGTGACAGCTCTGCTTTGCAGCAACAGAGCGGGATTCTGTGTCGTGGCAGAGTGCCCGTGCCTCTCCTGGCCTGCTGTCATTAATCAGGTGGCCGGGTATGTCAGAGACCACCGAGGGTCGCACCAGGGGCATGCGTGGGGTGGAAAAGGAGACAAGTCCAGGAATGAGTTGGGGTGCGTGCAAGGTCCCCTGAGAGTTTGTGACAAGTGCGGCCGCAGCTAGGAGTCTGCAGAAGGGGTTTGTTAGTTTGGGGTCCAGACCCCTGCTCAGGCCACTGATCAGCCCATGATGGCCTCTCTCAGGCACGATATTGTCTTCACCTGTATGTTAGACACAGCCCTGACTCCCGAGGGGCGTAAGGTTTTAGGCCCTCCAAGTGCATTCAAGGTGAGCTAGGGCGTAAGGCAGGCAAGTGGGACAGAATGGTGGAGGGGAGGAAGGGGGGGCTTCCAAGGAGCCCCACAGGCTACAGCATTAACTTGTTATGTAAATACCTTATTCAGTGATTCCTCCTCCTCCAACACGGAGGCAGCTAATCACTCATGCCTGGCTGGTTCATGAATATTAAATCTGGCTCCCTTAACAGAGCTTCAGGGCGGTGGGGAACGGTGGTGTCCGGGGCAAAGAAAGAAAAAGCGGCACCAGAAGCTTAGCTTTCAAGGCCCGGCGCCTCCAGGCAGCCTCCGGTGGCTCGGTTCTCCTGTGTCCTGTAAGGTTAGGACAGTGCTGCACAGAGCCTCCAGGGACAAATTTCTGTGGGGGTGCCGGGCTGGGTTGGGACTGACTGTGCAACCTGTAATTCAATTTATCTGGGCCTCAGTTTCCTCATCTGTCAAACGGGATGACAGCATCTATCTTCATGGTGGTCATGGTGCATGAATCTGGTATCTAAACTGTGTCTGCCCGGAGTGAGGGACTCAGCATGGTTTGACCCATCTTTGCAACACAGGACCATCATGGAGCTCCAGACCTTGTTTCTAGGGTGGTCCACAGAGCAGAGAAGAGTGCACAGCCCAGAAGCGGCAGGGAAGGACTGGTGACCTGCAGTCGGTGTTGAGGGTTTCCAGGCAGAGGTGGGCTTGGTGCAGACTATAAAGATGGCATTGGTTGATTTGCATTGATTTATTGAGCATGTACTGTGTGCCAGGTACTTGACAGAAGAGCCACCAGCAGAACCTTGCCCCAAGGTTGAGTTAGGCTACCAAATCCCTAGGCAGTGAGTTATATAGCAATAGATGACAAGGGTATTTATTGCAACAGAGAAAGACTCATGGACAGACAGCAACAAATAAATTATTAGCATCTTCAGTGGTGAGAAAGGCTAAGAGGAAAATAAAGTAAGTATGAGCATCCATGTAGCATTAGTGTACCCAGAACACGCTCACTGAGGAGGCAACATGTGAACAAAGACCCGAGGGGGTGAAGTAACACCCCTATCTGGAAGAAGAGTGTTCCAGGTAGAGCAAAGAGCCAGTGCAAAGGCCCTGGGGTCAGGGACACGCCCGGCTCATGCCTGGGGTGGGGAAGTAGTGGCCTAGCGTGCACAGTGGTGCCTTGTCCTCAGTCACAGTGCTACACCAGGGCCACATGATCTCTTATTTGTGCCCTCCAACCCCCTGCAAACACTAAGTATCCCATAAGATCAGCACCCCCATTCTCCAGCCTTGAGAAATGAGGGCCAGAAAGTAAGGTGCCCAGAGGCCCACAGTATGGCTCCTTTCCCTTCCCTGTCCCTCTGGGGCATCTGATCCCCTGCCCTAATTCCAGCATTTGCCCTGGGGCCTGCCTGCCAGATGTGGTCACCCCATCTCAAACCTCCCAGTACCAGCACCATGAGCAGCTCTACCCTAGTTCTGTTACATACTGCTGGCCCCAAGGGTGCTGTTACGTGGACAGAAAGCAGACTAAGACACCACGGAAATGCTTCGCTGTTTACTTAGGAGACCAAGAACAGGCAGAGGTTTATTGTATGACACTTTGAAGAACAGCCCCGAACTAGTCATCCTCATCCATAGCTACAGAGAGAAGAAAAAGGAAAAATCAAAGGATGCTTTCTTCAGTGTGCCTGGCCAGGAGTGAACAGACTCATAAGCCACTGGGGTAGGCGGAGAAGCATGGGTCTAAATCTATTTTGAGGGCCACATTGGCCAAAGAGGATAACTGTAAAATATTCATGCCTTTCATCCAACAGCTTTACCTCCGACAGCTATCCGAGCGCACCACGGTATCTGCGCAAACATGTTTGTTGTGGTGTTGTGTGCAACTGTTGAAAACTAGACAATTCCTAAGTGTTGGTTGGTGAAGAATGTGTTAAATTAATTAAACGGAGTATTACAGAGTTATGAAAAAGAGTACGGTCTCTTTCACTGAGTGGAACAAAACGAGGCTAACCTAGTGTTCACTGGGGGAAATATCACAAAATAGTGTGTGTGATATGGCTGTACTTTTATTTCACAATCTACACTTATTTTTATTTATTTATGTGCTGACTTCATGCCTGAATTTAAGCACAGCAGGCCATTAACTTTTGATATTTTGAGAGAGGGTCACAGGCCTGAGGACTTTTCATCTTTTTATGTTGCGATGTTTGAAACTTTTTACTATGCCTTCTTAATATTTGAAAGCAGAAGAAAAATGTAGATAATGAATAAATCATGAATTGCTAAAAAAAAAAAAAAAAAGGAAAGTGAAGGAAAAGAAACAGGGTCAGACTGGCAAAGGCAGAGGAAGCAGGGAAGGACCCTGGAAGGCGGAGGAGGCGCTCAGGGAGGTGGCGGCCAGCGACAGCAGGGCCAGCACGAGGGCAGGGATGCCAGCAGCCGTCCCCTGCACTGTCTAGGGCTCGAAAGGCGGCAAGGGAGCCGGCGAGGGGAGGAAGTCCCCACGCATTCAAACTCACTGCCGTCAGGACTGCTAGGCACACCCAAGTCTAGAAAAACAGCAGTTTTTAGAGATTATCAAGCCTACTCTCTGTTTTTAAATGTAGAAACGGAGGCACTGAGAGGCTGAGACACTCGCCCAAAGTCACGCAGTCAGCACACGGCCGAGCTCAGCGAGAAGTCGGTGTCCTGTGCCCTGGAGTACCCAGAGCCATGCATCTTTCTATCCTTTCCAGCCAGGAACAGAGGCCTGGAGGCTGCTCAGGCATTGAGATCCTCTGCAGTTGACCCTGGGAGGGGGTAGCCCTTTCAGGGCTCCGACTCGAGTGCTTGCCTCTCTTCTCATTTTCCTTTACTCAGTTTCCCTGAATCAAGCAGAGCTGACTCTGGCAGAAGGCTTAGCAGCTCGACTCTGAGCCTCCATGGTTCCAGTGCTCGCAGCCGTGTCGGGGTTTCCTGCCCCAGCCGCACCCTGTGACGTAACGCGGGTGGTGGTGACAGTCACGGCGTGGGATACAGCCACAGGCCAGCGCCTCTCTCTGCCCCACGGGCTGAATTCTGGAAGTCACAGGGGGAGACTGCCTGGTCCTGTCTCTCCTCATCCCCTCCGAACTCACGATTTATGGTTTCTGAGGCTCAAAAAGTCAGGAGCTGCCCATGTCACTCGCTGGCTTTGCAGCCAGGAGCCTCACTACCGGGGCTGACTGGAGAACAAGGCAGGGCCCAGGGGCAGGTGACACGCCCAGGCCAACGCTCCGGGATGTGAGCCTTCCTCCTGCCTCCCGGATGCCCCTGGCCCGTGCTGACCCCAGCAGGAAGCCCCATACCTCTCAGTCAGAAGGCCCCGGGTCAGACCCAGGGCTGCCTCTCCCGGGAGAGCCTGAATTGCTCTGCTAGTCCACTCACCCTGTTATTCTACAGTCTTCCAGGTATGCAAAGCACACGTCGTGTGTGTGTGACTATGCACACCCCCAGGCACACACGCTTACACGTTCTCGTACCCTATCTGTCGTGCTCCACCGTAGGCCTCGTGCTTCCTGACCAAGAGCTGCCTGTGCCGCTCCCTGTGTGACGAAAGCAGCTGCCCAGGTGTCAGGCCAAACCCGATGACTGCAGTTCCATCCTCAGTTTCCCTGTTCACAAAGTCAGGATAGTAGGCCCCGTCCCTGCGAGGTCCTCCAGGGTGCATAATTTATCTAAACCCAGCAACACAGCTGTACCCATCCCAGATCCTCCCCCCAACCCCAGCCCTGCCTCTGCACTGGGCAATTGAGAATTCAATAAATATTTAGCTGACTGATGTAAGCACGACATAAAAGTCACTGAAAGGGACGTTAAGCATCTAAGAAACACTGGAACTGTCCACGGTATCTCTCTCTTGTGAATTCACTCAGAGGGCAGCCAGCATAAATAAAGCAGGCAGCCGATCTTTTTTTTCTTTTTAAAGTCAAAGGCCCATAAATCATGCATGTGCAAATTCATTTCATAATTAACATCACTGGGTATATGTCTGTGAAAGTTGTGCTTCAGCTGGGTGAGATGTTCTGCTAATTAAAGGCTTATTTTGTGATGGGAATCATTTTGTGGAAGCTACCGTGTTCGCACTAGTTTAGATTTTCTTTCTTTCTTTCTTTTTTTTTTTTTTTAATGACCCAGAGGCTCTGCAAAGTGAGTCAACTGATAGCGCGCAGCCGCTCACGGCTTATTAGGCAGCAACACTGTGCACGCCCCAGAGCTTCCATTTTCCAACCCAGTCAGTGGCAAGTGTGTTCTTGAAGTCACAAAGAACACACGCAGAGAGCGGCAGAGCAGAAGGGGACCAGTGGGCAGCGGAAACGAGCGGGTGAGGAGAGGGAGCCGGGTCTGCCCAGAGCCGCCCTGCAGACTGGCAGAACCCAGTCTGAGAACATCAAGCCTCCATCATCCCCCAGCTCCCATCCACTCTCCAGGGCCTCCCCTGCCCAGAACACGCCCACTGGCCCCAGTTGTCCCGGGAGGGGGGCCCCGGATGTGGCTGCTGGCTTACCTCGCCATGGAGGCGGGCCCGGTAGGTGAGCTGCTCACTGCTTTGCTGAGCACCCCCTGGAAGCAAGAAAATTGGAAAGAGACAGCTGGGATGGAGTCTTAACTATTTTAATAATGTTCGGCACCATGGCTGTTGCTGGGAGATTAGCAGGGAAATGGAACGGTGTGTAATTTTTCCTAAGAATTCCATTAACAAAATCGAATGGGCAGGCAGAGATGGGGAGGGTGGTGAGCTTTCTGGAGGCTTCTGTGGGAGGGGCTTTTAAGCACCGACTCCCAGCAGAGCGCTGGGATGTGAGGTCCAGGCTCCTTGGTGTCTTCTCTTGTCTTTCCCAGCCCTGAGTTGGGGCAAGGCAGGTAAAAATAGCACAGAGACCTGAGTTCGAATCTCTGGCCAATCCTTTCCTCACCATGTGGTCTTCTACAAGCCTCAGCAGGTATCAGCTTCCTTCCTTCCATGAGGGGTCACCACAGTCACACAGGGCTGTCCTGAGGGTCTGATGTGACAGGCTATAGTGGCCAGCACAGCACCTGCAGAGAGTGGCCCTATAGAAATTACCAGTCAGTGGTCACCTCTTCAAATATCCACTCCTGGGCCCATACCATTTCCTCCTCTTGCCTCAGTTTCTACAACTTCAGCAAACCCTCTGCAAAGCTGGCCACAGCCAGGTGCCAAGGACAAAGGCAGAGAAAGGAAGACACAGCCCCAGTCCTCCAGGTCCTCGGAGCTGGGCAGCCTAATACAGATGTCCACTTTCCTTTGGCCAGGCTACAGATTTAAGATGCTAGATACAGAGTGCGATCTTGACCACTAATACATGGACCTATCTCAAAGGCCTGGGAGGAAGGGACTGGTGTGCCCATTGCACATACAGAGAGACTGAGGCTCAGTGTTATGGTTTATATATAGAAGTCCCCCAAAGCATCATGTGCTAATAGGCAGGGCTTTTGAAAGGTCCTGGATTATGAGGGTTTCTAGCTGACTTGGTGTCAGGAGTGGGGCCTGGCCAGAAGAGGTGGGGCACTGGCCACGCGCCGAGGAGGAAAGGCCTATTCCCCCTCCCACTTTGCTTCCTGTGATTCATGCCGGGCGCACCGCCATCCCCGCAGCCACACCATCCTGCCTTAGAGCCACCGTCCCCGAGACTAAAGCGCAAGCCAAAATAAACCTTACCTTCTTTAAATCGTGGACATTGGGTATTTCGTCCCAGCAAGGAGGAAAGTGTCAAAGACAGAGAGATTGCTATTTGCCTGAGGTCAGTAGCAGAGTTTAAAACAGAGCCCAGGATTTGAAACTCCACATTCTTTCTCCAATACCCCTTAATTGTGTGTGTCTCCTCCCTCCCGTTTCGCTAATTTTCTTCTAGTTTTGTATTCGATTTGGTCTTGTACCGTCAGTTAGACAAGAAGTTCCCTGCAGGAAGATGCCCTTCATTCCTTCTCTCTGCCTTCCACCAACAGAGTGTGCACCAAAGGTGCTCCAGGGACACCTATAGGACCAGATGGACAGAGACCCTCAGGGTGACACCGGCTCCTCAGTACATCCAGCCTTGTTTAGAGTTGTTTCTGTCCCTCATCCTGCAGTTAACACACACACACACACACACACACACACACACATGTGCATACATACACGCACATGCGCGTGCGCACACACACACACACAAACACACACTGCTGGCAAAATCTAATAACAACCAGTTTAAAAACATACTAAAAACAGAAAATTTATGTAGCATGACCCAAATTGAATTATACATTACAGCACTATAATTGATTTTTTAGAAGAGAGATTAAATTTATTTTATGCCTCACTAACTAACAGCTAGATTTACCTAATTGCTTGGAGTGCAGAGTTAGTATGATTCATTAAACTCCATCCATGCTTGGGTACGCTGCGCACTGAGTAAAGCTTCCTGCTCGCAGCAATTAACGAGGAGAAACCAGGCCGCTCCAGTAATTGCCGAGAACAATGCTGCCCCGAGTTAGCTTCGGGTGTTTTATTAAGTTCTCTGCGCAACATGCAGATATGGCAGCTTCTGGTAAAGCTGCTCCAATAAACCGGAGGCAACTAATACTCTTTCTCTCTCTCTCTGATTCTACTGCGGTTTGGGAGGGGAAGACAGAGAGAAGGGAGGAAGAGGAAAAACAGAGGCCTCGTCTTGGTTTAATTACATCCATCATAACAGTTCTTTAAAAAATCTCGCCTGCCTCTGACAGCAAGCAGGCAAAGTCAGCCCGGCTAACAAAGAGTGAGTTTGGGTAGATCGGGAGCGTTTAGTAATTATATACACATTATCCCAAAAGGTAGCAATTTAGAAGAACTGGAAAAAAATATGCTAATTTTGATAACAAGAGAAAATTATAACTCTCTGCACCGTTTATTTATTAATTATTATTAATACTAAAGAACATTTCCAAGTGGCATATGTTTCAAATAATAAGTGTGATTTCCTTACTCTGTGCACATGCCTGTCTGGACGTGTCTGCGGGCTCCACAATCCGATTTTCACAGGCGTGCTCAGGACGGGGAGATGAGTGTTTTCACTACTCTATCTGTGAAACTGGGTACAGTGCTCTGTCTCTATCATCCTTTCCATTCCAGGATTTTGCAGTTATGAAAACAGAGAAAGAAATGCTCTCGTATCACCTCCCCAAATCTCTGGAGTGCCTGGGACCTGTATTTTGGGGTTGGAGCAACTCACTTTGCTCTTGGAGAGGTGTTTAAGAATACGAAAGTGCTAACCATGGCTTTGATCTTCCAGAAGTGTACAATAGACTCGAGGATAAAGTGGACATCGACTGTGGTACCCATCTTCTTTGTCTCTGCAGAGCTACCAGGATAGGAACCTAGACATCTCACAGCCATGCTAAAGCTGATTGGGCCAGAGATGGCCACGTGACCCCAGCTGCACTAATTGCAATCTGTCTTCTGGGAATCCGGAACCGAAATGACCCACTGGGTAATGGCCCCCCCATGTCCAACCTGTGTCGTGCAACCACTGGAGGATGCAAAGATGCAGCCCCCTACCTGCGGGTCCCCAAGGATGCTCATAGCACAGGGGACCTCGAACTGCTCAGGGACAGTCTTGAGGGCCAATGCCGAGGCCTGGCTAAAGCAGGGTGTGAAACCCCTTCTGGGAGCTGGGGGTCTGAGACGCTGCCTGGTGCCTCTTTCCCATTATCTATTGGTTGGTACTTTTACTCTGTAGGCCTCAGTTTCCACATCTATAGATGGAAAGCAGAAGTCAAGAAGCATTGGACCTGGCTCTGGAACAGTTCAATAGTGCAGACCTCCTGTGCTGGGCACCGAGAGCCCTTGCAAGTTTGGAGAAGAAAGTCTCCTGTCCCTGCTCCCAGCCTGTGGTTCTCCCACTTGGCCACGTGGACACTGCATGACCCTTTTCCCTCCCCACTGGCCTGTACCTGGTGCTGGGGATGGAGCGTCCGTCAGATTCGGAGCAGCAGGAGAGCCTGCCGGCCAGGTCCAAGCAAACAGAGCTCTTGGCCTTGGCCTAAGGTAGGCTTCTAGGTCAGTGTCTGGTGAGGAGTGCGATGGTGCTTCCTGAGGCTTGGGGTCTGCACAGCTGGGGCCTCTCTGTCCCTGTCCCATGGAGTCAGAGAGCAGCATTTCAACCAGGCCTCCTAACGGGAGGGCAGGCGGCCTCGGCAGGGCCCCGTTTGTCTTGCTGTGACACCGTGCCCCGTGCCATAGCCCTGCCTCCTGGGCAGTCCCTCGATACCCACATTGCAGCCACACTGACCACAGACCACCAGCTGGGTCCTCCAGCCAGCATGGCCTGCTCCAAGCGGGCCCTTCAGGAAATGGTGTGGACATGTAGGGAGAGCCCGACGGGTCAGCATCCTAGGCATGGGCCAGCAGGGCGCACAGCTCACCCCTGCCCTCGCCGTCCATCTAATCAGGGAAACACCGCTGCTCTCCAAGGGCTCAGGCCCGTAGAACCAGTGTTTTAGCAACAGAACCTGGGTCTTTGCTCTTTCAGTAAAAATCAGCAGGATTCTGGATTTTAATGTAACTGACCCAGAGCTTGGAACGAATGAGACTCTTCCAGCCAACCTCAGGTTTCTTAACCTTCCTTAGAAGGTGGAGGGGTCCCTTCCCCACATCCTGGCTCTCCAGGGTCATTTTTCCTCCTGCTCACTCTTTCTTCTTCCTGTCCTTCTCCCCTCCCTCTTCCTCCTCCCCTCCCCCTCTTCTTCCTCTTCCTCCTTCTCTCTCTCTCTCTCTCTCTCTCTCTCTCTCTCTCTCTCTCTCTCTCTTTTTCTCATTGGGGATTGAACTCATAGCCTTTGTACTGAGCTGTATCTCCAGCCCTTTTTTATTTTGAGACAAGGTCTTGCTAAGTTGTAGAATTACCCAGGCAGGGCTCAAACTCATGAACCTTGAGAAAAAGGAACATTCTAGAAGTTTGTTCCATCTTGTCTAGTATGTCCATGAGCTAGGATCCAGGCCAAAACATCGGAGCAGAGCGGCTCAGACAACACAGAGAGGATCATGACGGCTTCCATCGGCGCTGAGCTCTGCCCCCTGTGATGCAGGTGTGACTCCTCTCCCAAAGCCACCTCCAAGAGGCTGGCCCAGCTGTCCTGGTGTTGACCCCGTGGGCTTCCCTTCCCACTGCCACCGCCGCTGAGTTCAGGCAGAACCACAGCAAACATGTGGGCCCAGGGAGCCAGAAATGGTGTGATTGACTCCCGGTTTCAATGCAAAATCATCAGGAAGCGAAGGCTTTTGTGCTGCCGCACACCTGGGAAGGTGCCTGAATGGGGAGCTTTTCTATGTGAAATCAAATTTCGCTCCCCATGCATTAGCATCGTGGGCACAGAGTCGCTGGTGCCATAAACAAACCCGAATCACTGCTGAAAGGGGAGAATTTAAGACATAAATCCCACGTTACCCGCTCGCGGGATTGGCATCATTGAAATCCATTCGCTCTCAAAGAGGAGACGGCTAAGACTCGAAGTAACATTTAAAGAAAGTCTCAGGCATCTCTTTATTTTGTCCTTTAGTTCTCAGTGGGGCCATGCTAAGAAAGATGTCTAAATTGGCCCTATTTATATCTTTCTAAAGGCAGCTCCACCGTTCTGCACAAGTTCCAACCTCGTAAGCAATAGTTTGGGGAAAAACTTGGGGAGGTCATTGACGACTGCCCAGAAACTTGGGGGTGTCTTTTGATTGGGAAAGCACAGAGGGGGCAAGAAATGAGTAGCTATCAAAAGAGGTTTTATCAAACTTTTGCTAGCTAATGAATGCATTTAATGGGAACAGCTTTGAGTGTCGATGCCACATAATGCTAATTTCATCTAGTTGGCTGGGTTTCTGTGGCTTTCGAGGAGGAAAGAAAGGAGGACCTGCGTGAGCCGTTAATCACTCTGTCTTTAGCCAAACAGCATTTAAAATTTCACCGTGTTCTCTAAACTGCGCCAAGGGACGGTGTCATGTGCTTCAGTGAGTCACTTGTAACCAAATCTAAAACAAGCAGAGGACTCAGGCTTCCTTCCTCTTCTTTGGACTCTGCGTTTCTGTTACACGTGATTCAGGGCCCCAGTGGAGCCTGATAAAATTATAATGGCAGAGGCTGGCCGCCAGGGGCTGGTTACATGCCTGGCAGCAATCTGAGGGTTTGGGGGTGGACAGATAGTTAGTGCTACTCTATGAAAGGGGAAACTGAGGCTCAGAGAGATAAGGCAGCTTGCCCACAATGGTCACTATGGGCAAAATGGAGCTCCACACCCTCTCCTGCTTGATGGAGTCTACAGTCTGTACCAGGGGTAGTGACCCGTGGCACGGGGGCTACAGCCAGTTGTTTGTTATTATGGAGAGCTCTAAAAGGTTTACCCCTGCTGGTCTAGACTCTTCATCAGTGAGCCCAGACAACAGAGCCCAGAGCCAACCAAGTTTGTCCTGATCACCCTCCCTGAGAACATACCTCCCTCTCCATCCCTGCCTGTCCTTGGGAGCCATGCTTTGGACACACATGTGGGGGCGCTGCCCTGAACACCACTAATGTCACCCTCCCAGCCTGGGTGTGGGATCTCCATGCAGAGTTATTCTACAGGTTAAGGAATATCAACCACTCAGTTTGACGACAATGTGGGGAAAACCATCCAGGCAACTGGTTGGCATTAGTGCTGGGGTTGATATATGGTCACAGAGCCCCACACCCTGCTCTTTCCTTCCCTGCTATTGAGAAAGAGCTATTATTTCATGACTTAACATTTGACAGAGGGTGAGATGGAAGCCAACAGGTGGAGATGCCCCTCTGGGCTTCTGAGATCACGGATAGTTCATATGTGAAGCTAGGTAAGTGGAAGCAAATTAGCAGGGGCTGACCATGGGTGTCATTGCACATACAACACACACCCTTCCAGGAAGCAGTGATGGAACTTTAAATAGACCATGGGCTATTAAAGAATGGTGCGTTTATCCTTTCCTCCTCCCTTCTTTACTTCCTTCTTTGCATCCTTTCTGGGTCTCATTCTAAGTATTATGATGTGGGGGCCTTTGGGAGATGATTAGGTAATGTGGGTGGAGCCCCTATAAACGAGATTAGTGCCCTTATAAAAGCAGCCCTATGCAATCCTCACCTATAAATCACAGAGGCCATAGCATGAGGGTTCCATCTATGAGTCAGAAGTCAGCCCTTGCCAGACACCAAATCCATCTTGACCTTCAACTTCCAGCTTCCAGAACTGTAAGGAATAAATTTTTGTTATTTTAAAGGTACCCCATTTAGAGCATTTTGTTATAGCAGTGCAAACACTTTAAGGAGCCTTTCTTCCTTCTTAATGTCTTTCTTTCTTTCTTTCTTTCTTTCTTTCTTTCTTTCTTTCTTTGAGGAAGCTGAGGCATAGACACAGTAATACCTTGCCTTTCTGCCTTTATGTCAGGATTAGAACACAGGCCCACCTGGCCTACCTTGGAGTCCAACCCAGCTTCCTGTGTCCCTCCTGTCCTTTGCTATGTCTCCAGCTGGCTTTTCTGTCCTTACAGGAGCTGCCATCTCTGCCATAATTGACATTCCCAGCCCTCGCTGGCCAACCTGACTTCACTTGTTCAAACACTGGGCCCAACTTTCCAACCAGAAGAATTTCTCCAAATGGAATTTTATATTGATCTAAAACCCAGACTCCCCACATGGAACCAATAGCCTTCCATGCTGTCTGGTTCCAGAAACTCATGAGCCAAGTGTTACTTAAGAGTCGTGCTTCAATCCCAGTCTGGCTCTATTGAGGACACTCATTCCCAAGTTGAAGAATTTCAGAGGGAAGCCAGCTCTGCAGCCGGGGACCCCTGGACCTGTCACTGGGCAGCCTCGTTTGCAGTCATCCAGAGCACAGTAGTGCCCTGCTACAAACAAAGTCTGGGGTGGGTGGGGAGGCCACAGATGAGACCAAAGCCCGATGGCTTCCGTGAGGGGACAATCCCAGGGTTGTGGCCCCTGTACCTCCTGCACCAGCCCCATGTTGGACATTGAGTCATCTCCATGGTGACCCTGCCATTGTACCCTTTGCAAGGGCTGAGAGCGGGGAGGAGGGAGAGCAACCATGACCACGCCTCTTCCTGAATGGAAGCATCTTTCCAAAAAATGGAGGAGCCAGGAGACTTTCTCATGAGGAGACTAAAAACACACAGCTGAGAAACGCAGTGAAGCCCATGATGAGGTCCTGGAGAGGAGGAGGCCACTGTGCCATTGCACTGCAGCAAGGGAGCAGGGACCTGGCTTCCGGCCCGGGTGTGAATTTCCTTTCCCTGTCCCCCACTGAGGTGGGTGGGTCAGGACTCACTCCTAGACCTGTGCGGGGCAGGACCTCAACTCTGTTCCCCAATTCTCCACCCTTGGTCTCCACAAAACTCGTGGAAATGCAAAAGTTTCCTACAGGCAACCCAGAGATGTTCTGCAGTCCGGGTCTGGCTCACCTCAGTGTCAGCCTGGTCCCCAGTGTCAACCCCAGGCCACTGCCGCAGGGGCCCCCGCTGTCCCCAGCCCCACCTCTCCAGCACTACCTCCCCTCTGCGCATCAAAAGGGTGGCTGCACAGTCACAAGCAGGGGCCCTGTGTCGGGAGCCCCCTAATACGGTCGGAGGCATTTTCTTGGCGGTTATGCACTCCCATAACCCGCATCATGATCAGTTTTACAGAGGGGGAGACTGAGACTTGCAGAGTCACAAGCACCGAGCACACAAGTGGCCGGCCTGCCGGTGCCCATCCATCCAGCCAGCAGTCTCTCCCTCTCTGTGCTGCTTACAACTGTCATGATCACAGGTCCCCACTGGGGTCAGCCAAGTCTGCCGTGCTCAGGCCTCTCTGTCTGTACCCATTCTGAAGGAACAGGTGCTGTCCACGAACAAGGTGAACCCTCCAGGAGCAGGTGTCCCCAGTGGGAGCCAGAGCCGGAGCCTGGCAGACCTCGTCTGGCCCTGCGCCTGGTCCAGCCTCTAGGACTCTCCTGGTTCTTGCTACAGTCAAACATTTCCAGGAGGAATTGTCTAGAGTCTTAAAATAGCCATCGGTGCTCTGGCTCACATTTGCACTTGAGCAGACGGCCCGTGGGGGCTCCCAGTGTGCCGGCATCCCAGCCTTGGGCCAGGGCACAGATGGCAGAGCATGTCCCTCTGGGAGGCCCGGCTCTGCGCAGAGGTGGCCGGTGGCCCTACCCACAGACTCTTCCCCACTGGCTGCCAAGTTGCTCAGAGCCAAGTCCAGGGAAGAACATGGAGTTGGGTATGTGGACAGACCCTGGGAAAGTCCCTGCTGGGTGCCAAGAACAGTGTTAAGTCTGGGGACACAGCAAAGGGAAAGACATTGACATCCACAAGAGCTGAGTCCAGCATGGGGCTGCCCCGAAGGAGAGGAAAGAGCTGTCGGCTGGTGTGGGCATCCTGGAGTACCGCCTGGAGGAGGCAGTGCAGGAGCCAGAGTTGAATGTGCCAAAGACCAGAGGTCAGAGAGAGCATTGTACAAAGGGGCTGGACATGCTGTTGCAAGCTGGGCAACAGGACAATGGGGAGAAAGCAAACTGAGACTGAGGCCCCAATTGGGCAAAGCTAAGTTCGAAGCAGGTGCTAAGAATTACTCGCCCTGGGACCTGAGAGGGCATCTTTGCCTCCCTGAGGGTCAGTTAGCTCAGGTCTGCAAGAAAGATGACAATTGTGACCTCACAGGCTCGGTGTGGCAATCAGCTAAGTGCCCATGTGGTGCCAGGGAGCAGAGCCCAGCCGCCCCCACCCCAGCCCTTCCCACACCCTGCTCCCAACCCTGCAGGCTCAGTCTGTCCCAGCCTGTCCTCAAGTCCTGTGGGTGCACAGGCAGGCCACAGTACAGCCGACGGCCCTGAGTCTGCGCTGAGCCCCGGTGCCCCTCAGCCTCCAGCCCAACGCCCAGCCCTTCTAGACCCCTGGGACCCTTGCTGTGGCCTGTCCCCTGCCTGGCCCATGCCTGCCCTTGATTATCTAGAATAATTTTTATTGCCAAAAACATTTACAGAAAGAGACATTTACAGACAGAGAAATGGGTACAATAACACACAGGGTCTGTTTAGGGGTCCTCTTTGCTTGGCCCCTCCTCGTACCCACTTCCCCTCTGCAGCTGTGGTGGGGTGGTGCAGATTTCCTGGCTGCTGAGGTCTCTCATATTTTGCAGACAACATAAAACACTTGAGCATGGCCCCAGGACCGAGTAGAATGGTTTTGGGGAGCAGAGTTTGAAATCTAATTCTTCTGCCCAAATCTCCCATAAGCTCATACACTGAGAAGGCTCAGGCTTTCTAAGGTTTTGGCTCTCTGAGCTCAGTTTGTGACCCTGCCCACCACACCTATATGTTCTGTATCTTGGGGCTTTCTTCTTCACTCAGCACCTCCATTTTACCTTTCCTGACGGCCCCCCACAAAAGACAGGATGCTCAGCAAATGTGAATTTCAGGTAAATAATAAAAATGTCTTGTTTTCGGTATAAGTGCACCCCACATATTTCATGGGATAGACTTACACTGGGAGAAGGTCCTCACTGTATCTGAAATTCACGAGGAAGTGGGTATGCTCAATTTTGTCTGACAACTCCACGGGCAGATTTTCTGGGCAACCAAAGGGGCAGAAGTGAACCCAGAGGGAGGGAGGCAGGACACGAGGTGACACAGGACAGCAGGAGGGGGGCGGGGAGGAGCCGAGGGGACAGTGCTCAGCCCTGCCGCAGCTGCTCCTCCTCCCCGCCGCCTCCCCCAGCAATGAGCAGTACAGGCATGCAGGCCGGTCTCAGGAACCTGAGTGTGCTCTCCGAAATGTCAGCAGAAATAAACCTGGCTAATCCTCCACGATGGCCCGTCGCATTAATATCCCTGAAATTCCAAGCGGATTAAAATAACCGCAAGCATGACACCATTTGGAAGGCCGGGGATTTACTTGGAAGCGGTGGCCCATTGGCGAGCATTCCTCTAATTGCCGCTTCGTATAAATAGAGAATTCTTTAATATCACCACCAGCCCTGGCTGACAGATTTAGATCAGAGCTGTCGAAGTCATTAGTGCCCGGGCCGTGGTAAACCGAGGCTCCATAAAGGGCTGTAAATGGGATTCTCGAGGGCCGATCAATCTTACCAAAGCCGCCTGCACTGCTTGTTGATCCGCAAGGTCCTGAGTGGCTACAGCTTCCCAGAAATGTGCTTGCATCTGTCAGAATTATAAGCAGCTGGCAGCTGACACAAAGGTCATATTTGCTGCTAGTGTGGAAATAGAATCTCCGCAGTACAAGCAATGCTACTTAGCAGTATATCAATTGCAGGCGGGTCGTTAAAGGAGAGGCGTGTTTCTCCCTCTCTCTCTCTCTGTCTCTCTCTCTCTCTCTCTCTCTCTCTCTCTGTGTGTGTGTGTGTGTGTGTGTTACAGCCTGGGTTGCCTGCAAATCACTTTCCCTGTAGTTCCATGTAGGACTTAAGATCAGGCCCTCAGATGAATAAAATTAAATTGCAATTAGTTCCCACAGAACTTTGCAGCAGTACCTTCTTAGGACGGCTTTCCTTCTGCCGTCTAAGGAGTACTGTGTGCTCCTGCTTAGCTGTGTGCTGCCCCAGACACAGTACACAGACCCGGTTGTGTGACTTTGGATGTGTCATTGGCTTCTGTGATCTTCAGGCTGATCATCTTTAAAATGGAGATCAGAGGAGTTACTTAGGATAACATTAAGAAAAGTGATGAAACCGAGTACCTGAAGTGCTAGGACAAATGCGGCTTGGTGTGCAGTAGCCACCAGTTTGCTACTAATGTCCATCAGGTGACCATCCAAGGAGAGGGTAGTAGAGGAGAGGAGGGAGCCGGAGAAAGAAAAGCCAGATGTGGAGGTGGCGAACACATCGTGGGCACCCCATGAGAGGTGGCTGAAGATTAGATCACCGTGTCCAAAGCCAGGGTCCCTGTGAGGGGCAGATATGATTTGGGGACAAATCAGAGCAGTGGCAGACTCCAGAGACTGTGGCTATGTCACACTCCATCAGATGGGGACACGTCTGTGACACTCCAGCGGTTGGGGATGAGTCTCCAGTAAAAGCTGTAGCCTCAGGGAAGCCAGGTCCTGTTCTACCCCAGAGAAGGGACCAGATATCAGCAGGCACCTGAGCCTCCAGTCTCAAGCAGGCAGAGTCACCACAGGGGCAGGCACCCTTGTGGGTGTGTTCTGATCCATTCGTCAACCGGAAAGCCCATAGATCTCCAACTTGTCGGCAAAACTAGTTTTGAAATTTATTCTCCAGGTGAATTGGATCTGACCCCATAGTTCTTGGCTGAGCTAGTGCATGACATCACAGGCAAGGAGTCAGTTCTCTGCCTCCCCAAGAGTCCCTGCAAGTTTGTCCAGGGAGGGTATTTCTGTCCCCTGGCAGCCGGTGGTGGTTCCAGCTCACCATGGTCTGTTTGTCCGCACGACGTGTCATGTGTTTCCAAGTCTGTCTCACCACGTGGTTTGCTTGGTTTCCACATCAGCATGTATCGGCCATCTTGGGGCACCATGGTCCGACACAAAGCTCTTGCATCTTGGGACCCCCTCAGACCTAGGGCTACACCCTGCTCCACCAGCTTAATTCTGTAGGCCATTGGGTCTAAGCCCTGCCTTTCTGTGCATTTTAACATCTCTGAAATTGGACTGTACAGTGATGCCTTGAAGTCATCATTGCCAGCTCCTTTTCTCTCTCTCTTTTTTTTAATAAATAACGAACTGCTTGTGTAACAATCTACGGTGTCTTCAGTTCCATTAATTAGGTGTCTTGTCAAGTTCCTTCTGTGTGACGCTGGTTCCACATCTGTAAACTGGGGCTAAGAGCACCTCCTGGCAGGGCTGTAGTTAAGACTAAACAAGACACAGTCAGGATGACACCTGGGCACGGTGACTGCCAGGTGCAAGAACGGTGGCCACTGTGAGCTGTGCAGCAGAGGTTAGTAGCACAGCAGAAGTGGCTTTCTTTTGCGGAGGGGACCCAGGACCAAGGCCACACAGCCTTGGTTACTTTTCTCTTGTTGCTGGGACAAAACACCCAACACCCAAAGTGAAGGAAGGAAAGGTTTATTTAGCTCACTGTTTGTGGAGGTTTCAGTCCATAATCAGCTGGCTCCAAGGCAGGGTGGCATGGCACTGGGGCAACTCTTCAAGGCAGCAGTCAGAGCAAAAGGAGGCGGAGCAAGCTTCTTTTCCTCCCTTGTATTGTACACAGTCCACTCCTCCCCTCCAGAGCGGGTGTAGCACTCACAAAATCTCTTTGCCCTCCTCTTGCGCAGGATGAGGATTATTTCAAAGTAAGAACCCTGACTCCCTGCTGAGTCTCTTGGTTAAACTTCTAAACTGCTCAGGTTGACACAGTGCATCAACCATGACACACACTGTTACAGGCAGAGACCAGGGCTGGCAGAGGACTCTCACTGCGTTCTCTCCTCCCCCGTGTTAGGAACATCCTGGCCAGAAACAGAGTGAACCCCTCATACAACCCAAGAAGTTGGTTGGGAACAGGGCAAGATGGATCGGGAACACTCAGGCACTTGAGGGGCTTGGGGCAGAGCCCAGCAGCAGGACGCATGCCACCGCCTGAGCCAGCCCCGTGGTACAGGAAGCGATGGCCATTGTGCTGGCATTACCCGAGTATCAGGCAGGATTGTGAGCAAGGAATGTCAAGTCAGATACTGTTTGCCACTAGTTCAAGGGAAAGGCGCTTTAAACTGTTATTTTTACTACTATGTTTCAAATTGCTTTTTAAAAGAAAAACCCAGTTTCTCCCCCTGCTCCCTTTGTCCATTCTACATCTGGTAGCACTTCTGTTTTGGTCTATTTAGGATTTTCCTTTTTGCTTCTCCCAGAGGCCATCCCTTTTGGGGAAATGTCACCTGGGGGTATCCGGGACACCATGCTTGTTTGTCACAGTCACCTGTCACACCGGCATCATCATCTGGTCCTTGGTGGCAGCCACTTCCTGTAGAAAAGTAAGTATCCCTCCTCTGGCTCCTTGGCCCTTGGTTCAGCTTGCATCCGTGGAGCTTCCTGCCTCTCAGCAGCTCTTGGGGAATGGGGTGCTCAGCACCCCGCCCTTGGATCCCCCACACTATTGGACATTCGGTCATCCCCTCAATGTCAGGGTTTAGGGCATGGAGTGTGTGGGCAGGGCCATTCCCGGAGATTCCAGTCAGCATCACTCACTGTCTCTCTTGCCTCTGGAGGACTTCTTACTCTTTTGCTCAGGGAGTCGTTAATCTTTACAAGTAGACGCAAAAGCAGTTTAACAAACCGTATGCCAGTCCTCCTGGGGCCTGCACGTTCAGGATCCAGATGCCCAAAAGGCACGATTTTGAGACTCTCAAACTCTTCTCTGTCGTGGGTTTCAAAAGGATTTTGCAATTGGAAAGCTGCGTGTTTGTGTTTCCCCCGCGCAACTCCACGGGGAAGCGTGAAGCAGGAGCCGGTGAGGACGATCACAGAGCCCAGGTACCATCTCCACATCCTAAGGAGAAATCTAACCAGGTCCAGGTTGTTGATTCTACCAAGATCTCAAACATTTACACGAAAGACCTTATGGAGGGGGAGATGGGGTTTGTAACCCCACTCTGCCCACAACCAAAGGGCTGAGCCTCCTGGTGGGAGATAGGTTCCAGATTACTGCAGAAACCGCCAAATCAGATCCCAGTTCCGCAGCCCAGCAGGAAAGTGGTGTGGCCTGTGCCCAGCCCCTTAACTGCTCCGCAGGGACAGACACAGGCGACCTGGGTCAGTTTTCAGCTCACCAAGCCCATCGTGGACTCAGTGGGTCTCCAGAACCTCCTTACCCAGGCGGCAGTCAGGAATCTGAAGCAGGGCCACACTGGCAAACCAGGAACCTAACCCTGACCTCACCCCGCTGCAGACAGGACAAGACTAATCTATCTGCCTCCCCCAAGAGCCTAGCAGGGGAGAAGGCTCAATTTAGGGACAGGGTGTGTTATTTCATCCCCAAAATGAAATAGCAAAGTGATATAAAAAGGGAGATGGGTGAGAAATGGAAGAATTGCAAACTCACTAAAAACTTGTTTGAATTTGAAACCACTTTGGGAGTGGGTAATAAAAAATAGACTTGATGACCCAGAAAAACAGATCTGCAAGAGGGAGAGAACTTGGCCAGCTCTCCTGGGGTGCCGTGGAAAAGGATGAAGAGGTGAGGATGATGGCAAGATGGGGTGTCTGGGGGGAGTTCAGGCACAGACTACAGGACTTGCTTCTCAGGCAGACAAGGCTTTGGTGGGATTATGGAAAGGAGGAGGAGGAGGAGGGCCTGACCACTGGCACAGGGGCATGGGGATAGCGTACAAAGTGCTAGGGACTTGAAGAATTGTGCCTGCATTTTGCATGGCCCAGCCTCGCTGGCGTTGGACTTGTGTCTCCATCCCCTGTGGTCCAGCGCGTGGTCACCTGCAGTCTCCTTGCTCAGTGCTATGAAGTTCATCTTTATCTGCATCTTCCTGGACCTGTAGGGGGAGGATGGTAACCACTCCAGGTGCCAGGAGCTGGGGGAGCCGGGGCACAGCGAGGATGCTGGGTGGCCATCGAGGGCCAGAGGGGCAGTGAGCAGATGGGAAAGATGACCGCCTTCCTCATTTTGCATAGGATGAGGAACACTACCCATCAATTAAGAGAAATGGCCCGTGAAGAGATGGTTTTGCTCAGTGGAGTAAAACGCATTCAGAATCATTCTGGCAAATAACGATTCATCAGTCCTGAAGCCCAGCCCTCTGACTCAGCAAGCTGACAATTGACAGACTTTGGAGGGGAGGAGCGTGGCAGAGCCTGGCGGGGCCATCTGGCCCTGTGTGCTGTGAGCTTCCATGTCTGCCCTCACCTGGGTCTCAGCCCCAGCCCTGACCTTCTGAGAGGACCCACTGGGGCCACAGTTCGGCACCGTCTCCTCTGAACACCCCACACCTTCATACAGGAAGTCCTGACCCTGATGTGCTTGGTGACTCGATGACCCTGTGGAGGTGGGGCCGCCAGGCCAGCTTCCCTCTCTCCCACCAGAAGCACAGTGACACCCGCTGTGACCTTCAGTAGAAAAGTGCTTTGGAAAGGAGGACACTCCCTCTGGTGACAGGGGTCAGGAGGATTCTCAGAATACGGGACTAGGAGGAGAGAGCCTCAGAGGGATATTCTAGAATGAGGCATAGCGATGTCAGAAAACCATTCTACTTCTAAGGAGATAAAAATGTCTCTGAGACCTGTTAATGAGCAGTGTGTTTAAATCCGGACTTGGATGGACACCGGCTCTGGGGCCACCCTAAGCCCCTCTCTGTCTGACTCGACTCTGTGATATGTGTCATCCGCTTTGAAGTGACTGCCTGGGAACCTTGAAAAGCCAATCCTGATTGTCCCCTTTTCCTTCATCTATAGATGATAATTTTCCTGCAGGTTGAAAACTATGGTCTGTGGAAGGGGGTTAAAGGCAAAGGGAATGCTCTCCTTCGGCCGGACATCTGCTAATACAGTCTGTCCTCAGATTTATTTATTTTTTTCAATCCCAAAGCATATTTCCTATAGGCAAGAAGCAGATGAGTCCTGGAGCTAGACAGGACAGAGGAGACCCCAGCCCTGCAAACTGGGGGGCTCTGCCCTGGCAATGCCCTTTCCAGCAGTGTGGCCTTGCATATGAGAAAACGTCCTCCGGTTCCTGTTTATCAGAATGGTTCAATATAGAAAAAGAAAGCCACACGGAGTGAAGAAGGAAGGGAAAAGAAAGTAGAAAGTGTCTAAACCCCATGGGGTCTCTTGGACTGTATCCTGAAACAGGGCAGGAATACTAGTGAAACCCAAGCTAAGTCTGCGGTTTAATCACGGCGTGATAAGCTTTTAAGTGGGGACAGAAGCGCCTTAGCCACCTAAGGTGTGAAGCCACGGGAGGACCTGGGTGACCACTTAGGGGACTCTCTGTACTAGCTTTGCAACTTTTCTGTAGGTCCAAATGTATGCCAAAACAGAAACTCATTTTAAAAATGTAAAGCGCTCACGTTACAAAATCTAGTCATAAAAAAAAATGATCAAACAATGACAGCACCAACTGTTCTTTTTAATGAACTAACAGATATTAGTAGTATAGCTATCTATCTTGTATACACACACATATACACCTTTATATATGTATTCCTACATGCATATAATCTGTTTCTTTCCCCCTTTTCTCCTTTCCCCTATCCTGGTTGTTCTAAGATAGCAATATACAGAATATTAACTAGTGCTAATTTCCTACTATTTTTTTGAACTTCTGTATAGTTTCTATCTTTTTTACTGTTTTGCTTTTTAAAATAAAAAAAGCTAAAAAATGTAAAGTGCTTAGAATAATGCATGACATAGAGTAAGCATTTGATACACACTGGCTACTATGTAATGATGCCGTTCAATTCTAACCACTATCGTGAAGTTGCTAATTATTTTCCAAGGGTATCACACCGTTCTGACACCTCTTAGGCCCTTCCTCCAGTGACTTTATTGACCCCACCCCTTCCTCCTGCTTCTTACTACCGAGACCTTAACTTTCAGTTCTATTTTCAGATTTATTGTCTCTAAGCTGCATGTTCTAAGTTGGTCCCAGTTTCTTTGGGAGTCATCACCAGGATGTCGATGAATAATGAAAATATGCAGGCGTGGATTAATCTGCCTTTCCCTACTCTGCATGCCCAGGCCAACCTTGCCCAATCTGCTGGAAGCCGTTGGCAGAGCTGGGCCGCCCTGTCTTCTACTCCATGGATGCAGCTGAGGAGGAGATGTACACCAATGGGGATCTCTAGGCAGCAGGGTCTGAGGTAGGCAGGGGGAGGGGAGGGTGGTCCGAAGGGGCAACATCCATCCTGATCTCAGGACCTTAGACCCTTGTCTAAGTACGGACAGAAGGAGACCCAGATACAGTCTCACACCCAAGTCCATTTCTGGCCAGGGGATCTGCTCCATTCACCATTCATGCATTTATTCATTTGCAGAGAGTAAAAGGCGTGATTCACAAGGGAAGGCATTTGGGATGTGGTCTTCCTCTACCCAAGCAGGCCACCTCTCGGTCCTGAGGGCCAGGGAGGACAGAGCAAGCCTCCCAATCCTTTCTGTTTAGATCGATCCTTCCCCTCGAGTCTTCGACCCTGTTTTCTTCTTCAGGTTATTGCAAAGCCAAGTTTAAGGATTAATGTAGTTCATGGGGGAGTCGGAGCCTCTCAGAAGCACCAAGAGGTTGCAAGGGTGGCACCGAGAGGACTTGGGTGAAATCTAAGATGGATATTTCCAGGGGGACGGAACAGAAGAATGACAGGGACCGACCAAGAATGTGCCAGAAACTGTGCTAATCAATGAATTCGCATGGAGGTTGTGTGATGCAGAGTTGTTGAACATGGAGACCAAGAGATGCACCAAGATGTCACAGCTACCTCGGGGCCCCCAGCTGGATGGGCTGCGTTGGGTCTTCGACAGAGGCAGTCAGACTGCAGGCAGTATCTGTGCCTTTGGCGGTTAAGCGGTAGGGAGCTCACAGGAAGCTAAGGGTCCCCTTGAGATTCCAGGAGGGTGTGCTCAGCTCCAGCTGCAAGGTGGGGTGGGGTCCGGAAAGTGAGGACAAGTACCACCTCCGAGAGTTCTGGCCTGGCCTCACACAGCCCCACAGGCTTCGCCTGAGCCTTCCAGGCTGCTGTCTTTAGGCACTTGGGTCCCTGTCACTCCAAAGCAAGGCTGTGGCCAGTGCAGGAGTCAGAGGCCTGGGTGAGACCAGGAATGGGGGGGCCCGGTGCTGGTGATCGGACAGACAGACAGACAGACTCACCAAGCAAGCAGTCAAGGAGGCAGCACAAGGTGCCAGCCCCACGAGGGACACAGCACCGAAGACATTCCCACCTCCGCCCAGAAGGCCTCACAGCCCTTCCTGCAGGGAGCGGCCAGGCTTGCACGGGGGCTGCCCGCGGTGCCCAGGGAGGCAGCAAATCTGCGGAGCTGTAGAAAACCCCAGGCGCCACCCTTAGGCTACACATTAAGCCCCAGGCTCAGCACCAGATGTTCTACACAGGTTTCTCTTTTCATTTTAATCTTCAAACTCCTCCGAGATCTGACTGTCTACCTCCAATTCACAGAGGCCAGGAAAGCCCGCAGGAGAACAATGCAGAGCTGCTCGCCAGCATCCAGCCACCATGGCTCTGGTGGAAGCTCTTCCCTCCCCTGGCAGCCTCCACTGGGCAGGACCATTTTCCCCAAGGCAACCCCATCCCACACGGGCTCACACTTGGGGAAGTCTCCCCCTCACCTCCCCACAAGCCTATAAGGCCTCTTTTATTTTTATTTTATTTATTTATTTATTTTTGCGGCCCCAGGGATTGAACTCACAGCCTTGCGCCTGCCAGACAGGCGCTTACGCCACTGAGCCAAACACCCAGCCCTGGTTTTTTGAGGCAGGGTCGCACTATGTAGCTCAGGCCGGCCTTGCGCTGGTGTTGTAGCCCAAGCCGACCTCGAACTCACTATGCTCCGCCTACCTCAGCCTCCCGAGTGCTGGGATTAAAGGTGTGCGCCACCACGCCCGGCTCTTGTAAGGCCTTTTTTCCTACCTGTTCTCACTACTTGCTGCGAGGGAGGTGGAGCAGACTTTCTCCCATGTTACAGGGAAAGAAACTGAGCCGCAGAAAAAGGGACCTGTTGGCCACCAGGCCCACACCACCCAGGACAAGGCGCTCATTTGAATTCAGCCCTCTACGTCCCAGGGCCTCCCGGGCCGTCCCAGTATCACCTGCAGATTCAGGTGCATCTGTTTCCACCCGTCTGCAGACCGCTTCGGGGGCTCTGGGGACACTTGCCCAGGACCAACAGCAGAAGTGGACTCTGTCTCTGGTAGGCAGAGACCCCGGAGACACTGTGCCCAGCTACTGAGTGGGGGGCCCCTCTCACCAAGGTGTCACCAAGGGAAGACACCCGCAGTGTGAAGCAGGCCATGGAGCAGACGCAGAGGCCCCGTGAACCTGTGGGTGGCCCATGCCTCATCAGGGCTGTGCTTAGGGGCCCCTCCCGTTGGAGGGCTCACTGGGAGGCTCCTATCAGCTTGGGCTGGACCACTGCACCCCTGATGGCACCAGGCAATTAAGAGTGTTCCAGAGAAAATGGGGTACCCTCCTCCCCCCAAGAAACCCCACCCGACAGCTGGCAGGAGTCATCCCTCTCCCAGAGTCTGATTTCCACCCTCCAGTGTTTTCCTCCTGGGAGTCCGACAGAAGAGCTGCACTGTTACCATGACACTGGGATCATGGCCCATGGTGACAAAGAATGAAACTGAGGATAGAGGAAGCAGGGTCTAGACACATTTCTTTTTCTTTTCTTTTTTTTTAATTAATGTTTTTTAAAGATAGTAAAATCCAACAAAACATAACAGAGCAAAGTCAATCAAAACAAAGCAGTAGAACTGGTACAGAACTTCAAAGCAAGATACTAGGAAAGCAATAGCTACTATAGTACATCCTGTTATCTTCACAATAGTTGGTCATTCCATCAGGTATAGTAAAATCAAACCCAAAACAAAACAGAATAAAACCAACAATTAATCAGAATAAAGCAAAACAGTGAGAACAATATTAGGCCTCAAAGACAAGACAGAAGGGAATCCCCCATATTTGCTACATTGCATACTGTCATCCTCCCAAGAGATGCTCAGACTGCCGGCCCAGGCCCGCAAAATCAACCAAACAGTACAAGCATTTAGTTGCTTTATGTACCTTAGTTGCTATCAACTTAGCCGGTCCTCTGAACCAGCAGGTTGCTTATGGGGTGGGGATGAGCAGGTGTGGATTCTCAGCCCGCGAGCCGGTAGGCTCATGGGAGGCATGGATATTTCTCTTCCTGGAGTCCGCGCCAATCATGCCACTCACCAGGAAGCCTGGCTAGTTGTCTTCCCAGACACATTTCTTTAAAAGATGGAAAGGCAAGAAAGTAAAAGATATAAAGACAAGAAAGTAAAAAAAAAAAAAAGATGTAAAGACAAGGAAGTAAAGCTCCTGCTAGCTGGGAGGGGGTCCTGAGTAGGATGCCCACGCAGGCTCTCTGTCTGGGGGTCTTTACGGGGTGTACACAAGGGAACTCGGGCTGTTGTGTAAGCAGTATGAGCTCTGCCCTATAGGAGACCACACTGGACCCTGTAGGGTTTGATCTATGCAGCGATCACACAGTGCCTGCTTCATCGTGCTCTGCGGGGGGTCCTGACCACCTAAGGACACCTGGGGGACCTTCTGTAAGAACCCCAGAGGGTTGTGACTCAGCAGACTCCACTCTGGGGCCACTGTCCTCCCTGCCTAATAGAACCTTCACACCTGTCTCACCCACTCTTGTTACATTAGGTCTGCTGCTCTGAAGCCTTGGTGACAAATGAGGAAACTGAAATCCAAATAAACAGTCATCGCTGGCCAGTGTGGTGCAAGGTTATAATCCCAGCACTGTG